>JAAROE010000148.1:0-65000 GCA_036365135.1 Miichthys miiuy | reverse complement strand
TCTTGTTATAACGTGAACACAGTGGGCAGTTTGGCTTCCATACATAACAGCAGAGTGATGATGAGCGGAGTGAGCGCCAGTGCTATATAATTTGAAAGCCCAAGTTTGATCCCGCCCTGTCCCCTTATTGCATCCGCTGTGATTTCTGCCTTTCTGGACTCTCGGCCACCAGCTGATGACTTATTCTCCCTCCCAGAGGATCCGTGTTATGAGACTTAGGGAGGGTTTGTGAAATGGCCGTTCCCAGAGCCCAGATTGACAGCACATTATTAAAAAAGGTGACACACACACACACACACACAGGTGCTCATCCAGACCTCCATGCACCCTCCTTGAAGCATTCACGTGCACACATTCATAAGTACTGCACAAGGACACACACACTCCCTTTGCCCTGCAAGTGATGAAAAACAGTCTTAGTATAAAGTGCATTATTATACTTTGTCTTGGAGGGGAAAAAATCCATAATGTAATAACGCTCTGAAAAATCTATAGGAATGCAAGGCTATCCCTCCTGAATAGAAAAAAAAAATGCACAAAGCTGACAGAAAAATGCACCTTGTGCTGTTTTGTAATTTTCAAGCCCATTCGACACCAATTCCAAAAGTCTCCTTCTCTCTCAATGTTTTCCCCCGAACCCAGTGAGCATATGGCAGCTCTTTGGAGACAAATTTGTCAAAGATGAAAATTTAATTAAGATTTAATTTCTTTTTACTATGCCCATCAAGTCGTCTGATGCGATAACGGGATCGATGAATCATCATCCTGAGGGGGGGGTGGAGTTGGTGTGGTCGTCTTACAATGGCACGAGGAAGAAGAACAGGATTTAAAAAGTGATGATGAGAGAAAAGGATGGCGGAGATAGAAAGAGGGGAAGTGGGCATCACTCTCTGTCACAGCTAACTCAGCCTTCTGGGGTGGCTCTGTCTCTCTCGCTTTTCCTCTCTCCATCTATGTCTCTCACCCCCCCCCTCTCAAACCGTCTCTCAGCCTCACTCATTCTCGCCTCCTCCCTCTGTGCAGACAGAAGGAGAGGGATCAGTTTGAGAATTAACCATGGCAGTTCATTTCACTGTAGGGGCTGAGGATACTGAGGGAGATAGACGCAGGCGGTGGCGGGGGCAGTAATGGGTGGCCTCTGAGAAGTTGATTTCTAATACTAAAAATGTATCCTGAATGTTTTATTAAAGCCAAAGTCCTTAAATGCACTTTAAACTGATAACTGGATTTGGAAAAATTTACTTTTTACCACCCTGTATGTGTGCATGTAGTGTGTAGTATGTTTAAAGAAGATATTAGCTTAACTTAAGTTGATGGGATCAGTAGCAACACTGCTTAAAGTTGAACATACAGTCACATACAGAATGTGCGCACACGCTGATAGTCACTCAACAGAAGAGATACAGACAAACAATCAGAGTGCACACATGTCCCTTAGCTAAAAGCAACAATCCTCTGGATTTAAATATGTTAATAATAAGAAATTCATCTGAATTTGGATTTGCATACAGAACAAGTTGTATAAATGGCCTGATTAAGCCTTCTTCAGCCTAACTAATTTTATGGTAATCTTTGTTCAGACAAACAAACAAATGGGACTTTAAAAAGAACATCTAAGGATATAAACATGAGATTATAACCCTGCTTTTGGAATAACCAGCATTTTGGAAAATACAAATTTGTTTCCTTGCCAAGAGTGAGGATGATACCACCACACTGTCTGTACGCTAAATATTAAGCTACAACAGTTCACTTAATTTAGCATGATACAGGTGGGGGTGGCTAGCCTGACTCTGTCCAAGGGTAAAATAAATCACCTACCAGCACCTCTAAAGCTCACTAATTAACATGTTTTTTATGTTTGTGTATAAAGGACAAGATGTTATTTTAAGGTGAATTGTGTGCTGTATTGTCCAGGAGCAGTGACTTCCTGGAGCTTAGTCTTACTAAAGTTTCCAGGCAGAAGCTTTTAGTACACTGAACAATATGTGAGATTTTGTAGTATGTCTGAAACCAATAGTACACTGCAGTGCTACTATTTCTGGGTAACACAACAACAACATACTGTACATAACAAACAATGGTTGACAATGGTTGACAGTGCCTGCTCTGGCATAACAGAAAAGACAATGAGACAATAACATTTAATATACAGACCTTAAAGATTGCGCATTTATGAGGGTATGGAGAGAAAGATGAACAGAGGCACCGACCTTGTGGTTACTTTTCACGTCAATAACAAACAAAGCGAATCACATCACAATTGTTGGGCTTTCTTAAGAAATGTTGGACACTCTGCTGCTGTAGCATTTTGTGGTAGCTAGGCTCGGGAACAGCTAGGCTATAGCGACATTGCTGACTAATGCACTAAACAAACGGGGACATTCATGTGAGACCAAAGACAAGATGCCATCAAGTGGGTAGGTGGGTCTACTACAGGTGGTCTACATGTGTTTATTGTATTTGAATTACTTAACATTATTGAAGATCACCGTCAGTAATCTGTCAAAATGACAGACAGCCCTCAGATTTCCTGTCATTGTTAAAAGAAATTAGGTCTCTGACGGAAAATGTTCAGTTAATGCGACCCCTGCAAATGTGGATTTAGTGGCAACAATCAATGTAACAGAATATGATGATTATTATTAGGTAATTATACACTAATGAAAGCATAGTAATGCATATTATATTCCATATGTGCCATATTCTGTAAATAGACCCCCTAAATCTTACACACTGGACCTTTGAAATGCATTCTGTCTTCATTCAGGGTAAAGTGTGTGTGTGTGTGTGTGTGTGTGTGTGTGTGTGTGTGTGTGTGTGAAAATGAAAAAACGATGCCCAGTGCTAGACAAGCTAAGGAAGAAGCAGTTGAACGTTGTGACCATTTTTACACGTGATATAATCAGTGGAAGTATATAAGGGGCCTGTGACCTTGCTGCATGGTGACAGCCTTGGAAATGTTCAAGTGTTGCATTGGATGATGATTTAACAGTGATTAAATATCCTTCCTGTCACATGAAGTCATTTTGATGATGATCGCACAGTACATCATGTACATAACCTTTAGTTTGATAAGGGCTTTTGGGATCTTCAGACTGTGACATAGTCACTTAATCAAGATGTCCATTTATTTGAACACAACACATCTATTTGAATTCCAAACTTTTTAGAGATTAAGTCTTCATTTGTTCTGTCGGCTTGATAAAATAAATAGATTTCCTTGTCAGGGCAGGATTATGAGACACTTGTTTGGATTTAGCTGATGCCGGCTAAAGTTTATACGTCTCCTCTGATCAAAGCAGTAAAAGGCGTGGACTCGCAGTGGATTTTTCTGTAATGATTTATCCCCTGGGATCCACATTAGCCCTCCACTATGTGACTGAAAACCCTGCATTTCATGGTCCCAGATGAAAATGAAAATAAGCTCTGTCATATCTTGTGGTGACAGTCCTGACAACAACAAATACTATAAGACTTACAAATTGCACATTTCTGCAGTTGTTCTCTAATTAGCGTACGTTAAAGCAGAGCTACCAGATGCTACAGTCTTATTATTAGTGCTCTAGTGCAACTGGGAGGTGCTGATCATGGAAATGTGACCAAACACACACCCATGATGCCTCACACTCATTTGCGCAGACATACGCATACGTTTAGATTAATATTCTCTCTTGTGCAGAGGAAGTAGGTTTCTATACATATTTCAATGGCAAGACCAAATCCCACTGGAACTGATAATGCCACTGTAGAATAAATCTCATTCTTTTGTGAGTGAACACAAACAACTATTATTGTATATGGGTCTCTGAGATGTGTTCCCTATATAATGTCAGTAAAAGAGACTCACTAGTTTGCTCTTTGTTTATTCAAGCCACACACATTCCAGTCAAACTTTGTTAGAAATGTGTTAGTTAAATATTTATTATAGGCATTAAATGGTTTAATGAAGCCTGGGCAGCGCATTACTAACATGCATTAGGGTAATCACATTACTTTACTAATGATGCACTAATGTAATCACATTACGCATGTGCCAATACACGTGTTCCATTTAGAGTTTCAACCTATTACCTAAATGAATGCCTTTTAGCTCAGTCTCACATGATGTAAAAGAAGGTATTTATTTGAGTGTCGTTGCTCTTTAAACCTGAATACAGCGAAGCTTGTGAGACAGACTGCTCTGTGTAAAATTAGTTTTTCATCAGCCTCTACTGTATTCAATTAGTGCCATGTGTTTATGCATCTATGCACATAAACACGCCTGCTGTGCACACATAGCTTCACTTCCACCTTCTCTGTCTCGCTCTCTCACACACAGCACCCACTCATTTATGCTTTCATTCCTTCTATCCGCAGCTATTTGGATTTCCATTTTAGCCCATTCTCTTTCTTTTTTCTCTGTAAAACTCGTGGCCTCTTGTTTTGCATCCTCTCATTCCGTCGCTCCCCCTGCCCTTCTTCCCCACCACCTTTTTCTTCCCCTTCTTCTTCTCCGTCTTCTTCTTCTGCCTTCGCCTGGTCTCGCTCCATCTCTTGGCTTTGTTTCATGCTCGCATTCTCTCCCTCTCTCTCTTACTCTCTTTCTCTCTCCCCCACAACACCCCCAACCACCCCAGAGACCGAGCTTGTTTACTCTGTCTTTTCCACATCTCGGCTCTGTGCAGCTGTGACGGTAATCTTTCTTTCAAATATTTGTTTCTTCCATCTCCAGATTTTTTATTTATTTATTTATTTTTTTACTCCTTCCTACATTGCTGTCACCACCAACGTACACCTCATCCCTTCTCTGAAATCTTAAACTGTGCTTCTTCCAACTTGGCTCCTGGGCACTTTAAGACTTGCCACCTTCAATTCCGATCTACACACTGAGAGCGAGCGAGCCGGGCATTCCGGCAAGGCAAGCCGTAATTTTGCTCCTGAGTAATTCAATCAAGTCAGCATGCCGTGTGCTTGTGTTTTGGCAGCTTTTCTGCTACTAACCAGTTAGCAATGCCTGTCACCATCACTGGGCTCTATATAGCCAAAGAGCTCCAGATAATGATGGATTTCTATAAAATGATGGCAGCCAGGGAAAGTAATTACCAACTTTTGCCTGCGGTGGAAATTCAGCAGATAAGCCCCTTTCCAGAGCAGTCCAGGTAGCACCAAGGTAAACAGGTGAGACACATCGAAGGTCAAAGCGGAATAGATACTGACAGAAACAATGTAATGACACCCACATATACACAAACACACACAATCTTACTCCCACATCAACAACTGAATGTGCTCTTGACAGTAGGATCTAGGAACCGTATGGCAAATTTGATGTCCTCTTTTTGACAGATGAGTATGTGTGTATGCCAAATATTTAAAGCCCATAGATCCATGAGAGAACATTTTATTATTGCTTTCTGATAATCCATTAGCAAGGTTGCAGTGGTGGTCTTAGATGGATGACAGCATAACTGAAAATTAACCAGTGAGGGGTGAACACCAAGCTTCGACTTGTAATCACTCTTCTCTGTGAAATGAGATTTATTGTAAATCAGTTGATGTCCCACATGACCCAGCTCCCCTACTGTATTTTAATGCATTTGTGTGTGTGTGTGTGTGTGTTCTGTCGCATGTGCCGACCCCTCATGTGCACAGATCATGTTCAGTGAATCACATACGCCTCTGAGATCATGTTCACCACCCAATGGCCCGCAACCGTAATCCCTGCACAGCTCATAAAAATCAATGGAGCACACCGTCAACATAAGCAGCTCTTAATGCTCATCCTGTGCGATAGGACAAAATTAGATCGCAGCCGTGCCCCGTAATGGCGAGGCCAGACAGGTGAAGGGATTGGAAATGACTGTGATTGTAAATTAATCGAATGACCCAACATGGGATCCTAGACATCTGCTCGAACCCCACAGGTTGTTCATAAAGCAGCGAATAATTACACCGACAGGCCGTTGGTGTTCCAAATCCTGACCTGAAAGAAAAGGTTATTTGGACCTGAACTCCACAAACTGAGGATCATTTGTCAAATTAGTAGTCATTTTAACTACTCAAACACTGTATAAAACATGACACATGTTGAAAGCACATTATATTAACATCAGAACTGCATATGAAAGCATCATCATAGTTGGTTAACATTAATTATTTAATGTGTAATTAAATGCCTCATTAATAACATCACCTTTCTCTCAGTGGTGTGACAGGTTAAAAACTCTTAGTGGAAAGATGTGCACTAAAGTGACGTCAGTACAGGGACACTGCTGCTGTGTCTTTGACATTTAGCTGAAGGCAAACAGCCATGAAGTGCAGCACTCTCTGAATATCGTCTCAGTATAAATACTGTTATGAAGAATAATCTGTACTTGTAGTTTAGTGATGCACACTAATGGAAGTCTCCACCACAACAACAAGCGCAAGTCACCTCTCTCTCTCTCTTTCTCTCTCTCTATCTCTCTCTCTCTTCCTCTCTGGTTTTATATTTATATCCCTCTCTATTTAATGTAGTAGGTCCCCTGCTAATCTTCCAGACCCGATGTAGATAGTGCCTGTGTGTTATTGCTCTGTCAGCTACTTTTCCAGGCCCTTTTTAGCACTGTGTTACACTTTTTTTTTTTTTTTACAGTTCAGTTACAGAACTAAAACACTTGCAGTCTCACATTTTTGACACTGTTAGGAAGTGGAGGAACCTTGTTTAATACATGTTTGGCTTGTCGGTGTATGCATAAATAGTGAGTAAAATACATGAGTACATGATAGTGGTGTCCATATCCAATATAATAATGCACACTGATTGCACATTCACCTTTTGTTAAGCCCTGCCCGAATAGTTAATGTTGTTACATTTTCAGTCCTTGCATTATGCAGTTATTAGGTTTAGAACAACAACAGAACAGACTTACCACTGAAATTCTGGAAACAATTAGTCCTTGATTTCAGAGGTAGACAAAAAATGGGTTTGCATTTCCTTGTTGGCGGCCATCAGTTTTATTAGAAGAAGCTGGCAGATTTGATCAGCTGCTAGCCAACTAAACCTGATGTTAGTCCAATGTGTTGGTTGAAAACACTGTTTTCTGCTGATTGTTTCAGCTGTCTCATCTTATGAGGACCATGTGAAATGGCTACATGATATCCTGCTAAAAGACTTCATCATCTACAGGATGTATTCTAACTATTATTCATCTTATCCTTGATTATCATACACTATTATTTATCATTGCTCTGTTTTTTATTGTGACACTCAGAACCAATGCTGCCAAATCAAACTGTACTCTGTGAATAAGGTGATTGTTATTCTGATTGTCCTTGCACTTGTCCTTCCTGTCTCCTGGTTAGCATCTGCCCACCCCCCTGAGGTTTGACATCCATTACGCTCCGTCTCCATATGCCAGCATAGCCTCCTGCACTTCACAACTCTGACAGGTCACAGATTTGGCTCCTAAATACAGCTTGCAGGCAGAGATCAGAGGGAGAGTGATTGAATGACAGGAGTTTGATCAAAGTCCATGTACACAAACACATGCACACAGTCAGAAAATCCTCATGTTTCCCCTGAGAACTTAGAGATTTCATGACGGCTCCATTAGATGAAAGGACACTAACAAAAATCCTGCACAGATGTCTCCTTGCCTCCACAACGTCCTCAGCCCGTAGGTGTGGTGGTGAGCGGAGGATGGGAGAGATGTGAGCTGAAAAGGAAGAAAGCACCTTTTTTTTTTTTTACTTCTTCTTCTGTAGTTTACGTGGGCTCATTTTTCCTAATGCCCAGCATGCTTCCCCTTCCTGTGGCGAGGGGTTGTTTGTTTTTATGGGCAGGCTCCCTCATTGAGGGCAGGGGGTAGAGCAAAAGGGAGGGTGGGCCTCTGTTCAAACGGATGATTAGAAAAAGTGGAGCTAGCATCAGTATCCTGAAAGCAAATTACTTTAAAAACATGCACAAAAAAAAAAAAAAGCTGTTCACTAGCTGTTTGTTTTTTTTTTTTGTGCTTTTTAACATTGCCATGCTTCAATTTGTCTGAAGCAGCCTGACACATGATTGTGTGTGCTGTTCATATTCACGGTCCAAATGAATACCCAAAACAAGATGTCAGTGTTTGGTTCAGATGGTAAAATGATCAGCGCAAGAAACCTATGAACGTCTCAATCTCCTCAGATCTACAGCCCGGTGATGTCCTGGTGTGGGAGAGATCTGGTCACCATGGGGATGAGACAGACTGTATTATCTGCTCAGTTGCTGTCTGGCACAAGGGATTGTGTGATGGAAGGATGGACAGGCAGGCAGCAGGATAAGACATGTCCTCCTTTGGCGTCAGACGCAGAGTGTGCCATCTATGATGTCCTTTGATATTTTGTGTGTGTGATTGTGTGTCTACGTGCATGAGGATTCTGTCATAAGGATCTTTGGCGAGAAAGACTGATGTACTGAGGAGCATGTTGAAGCAGTTGTAACTTTGGAATCAGTAAAATATTATAGTCTCTGACTGTCATATTTGCTGAAATTGTTTTTCAGTGATGTCAGGACATTTCAGGTGTTGCTTTGGGAGAGGGCAGCAATGACCTTTTCTGGCACTACCAACAAGAGGGACATCAAAGCAAAAATCATGGAGGGAAGCCAGAAGAAACAGTGAAGCTAAACATGCAACAGACAACACTTTGAAATCACGGTGAAGACGAGCTGCTGCTTTAGATGCCAAAGTTTTAGACTTAGATGTGTCATTTCAGGCGTCTAGAGCTCATCAAGATGAATCACGATAATTGGGGTGTGAACTCAATCTACTGGGAGGATGAAGTCTCAGTGAGAAATGTTGCTGTTGTTGACTTAAAGTTAATTTCATGCCTTAATTTAAGCTGTTCTCTTTCTCTCTCTCTCTTGCAGGTATTCCTAATAACATTGGTCCAGTTAGTAAGTAAACAGCTAAAAGGAACTTTATGAATGCTTGATGCTTTGCTTTGCCTATTGTGCCACCCGTCACCATACAACCCTGAACTTTGTGCCAAGTGTTCATTTCTGATTCCAATCTTCCTACAAAGGATCACTCAACAACTGTTGACTAACCTATTTTGGGCGAAGACAGATAAGCAATAGCTGGGGGCTATATTGTTATGATGTGGGCATATTAATTTACTTTATCCAGACTCAACTCAACCAGATAACACTTGCCTGGCTCTGCATGCAGAATGTCATTTGTTTTTTTCTCTCTTTCTCTCTCTCTCTGTCTCCCATGCATTATAAATAAATGGCATCTAGACTTTATTAAAGTGCCAAGACCTCTCCAGCAGTATAAAGTCACAGGAGGTCATTTTAATATAAGCCGCAAGCACCTCAGCTGGTATTATCTTCGTCAACCAGTAGCCCCTCTGGAGAGGGAGGAAGAAGAGAGGTGCCATGTCTCAAGTTACAGCTGCCTGGAAGGCTGTATGATGAAGGAACCATAGGACTGTATTGAACAAGTCAAAGTGCATTCACAGACTGGCTCAATTCCTTTTTTTATCATTGCTCTGTTCTTAGTGAGTGTCTCTGTTCCCAGGACAGCAGATTGATTAGCAAATTGTCCCCCCCCCTCCCTGTTTGATCCTGGACCCACATAGACTGGCTGAGGTTAAACAGACATGCAGGATTTTAATGAACTGACCCCAATGATCACTTACCTGTTAAATGATGATGAAGACAGCAGAAATTCAAGTAGTCTGCACCATAGCCACAATATTGTTGGTTCTGGTGCACCAACACTGCAACATAACTGACCTTTGATAGTAAGACATTGATATTTGCTGTTGTTTTTTTTTGCTGAGAGCTCAATGAGGAGATCGATCATTGATACCACTCTCAAGTTTGTCTGTTGAATATGAAGCTTAAACCAGGACAACCAGCTACCCTGGCTCTCTCCAGATGTTGATAAAATCCCATCAACACCTCGAAAGCTCACACATGGACACATGACATTGTTCATTGTTTGTTCGTTTCCCCCTGTTTTAAGTCTTTTTGCTAAGCTAAGCTAGTCTGATTTCATCTTCATATTTAACGGTCAGACATGAGAGTGCAAATCAGCAAATAAGGGGCATTTAGGCTCTCTTATAAGTGCTGATTTTCACTCAGTATCTAGTTAATGCCCAAGTGTCTTATCATGCCAAGTTACGCATGCCAAGGGACTCATGGCATGCGTGATCGCTGGGCAGGTTTCCCAAAACGTTCTGTGTGAGACACAGGGTCAAAACAGATTATTCCCAGGTGGTTTTTAATCAGGCTTTAGAGTGGTAGCTTACGCAGGAAGTGATCACTGTTTGTTAAGTCTGATGCTATGTCATGAGTCAGAAATGGACATGTGGCCAAGAAGTCCCCCTCCCTCCTCCCAATCGTCCACTGCTTGCCTCCCTAACACCTTTGAAATTATGCTTCCACTTCATGCATGGCCTGACAAGAGCTTAGTATGTGTGTGTGTGTGTGTGTGTGTGTGTGCATGCTCTTCATACATGCTGTATATACATACATACATATTCACATCAGTCCTCTTTCCGTCCCATCCTAATGCCAGGCCAGACCATGTTCAAAGGCTGTCCTCGAATCCTTTACAGGGAGAGTGCATGCTGATAAGTGTGTGGTTGTGTGTGTGAGTGTTTGTTTGGGGGGCTGGGTGATGTAGAAAGGACACTCTGACGAACCAAAGTCTTCACTTCTCATCCAGATTGGCCCATGGGGATTTAGAGTTCTCACGAATGGCTGTCTGTCTGTCAGCAGAACTCAACAGAACCTGGCGCGCTTAAATACTTAACTAAACGCACCGAAGAGGGTGAGGGTGTTTTCACTGCAAACACAAACCAATTTTACATACTTTATTAATAAAGTAAGAATAGAGTGGACAAAAAAAGGTTAGAATGTCCTTGAGGTTGTTTAACGGACTAGAAGGAAAGCTATTGTGGAAAGCACTGCACTTTTCATGTTGTTGTTTGAAGGTAATTGAATTCCTTATTGACTTTTCTCAATTCTATTTCAAGTTTATTAAGCCAGGCAGAATTGCCTAATGCGGACCATTAAAATGAAATTAATATTTTAAAAAACAATTCTGGCTCTGCAAGATTGCATTTCATTATGGGTATGGCATTGATTAAAATCCGTCACCACTCATTTAGCTCGCCGTACCTGAATATCCCCCATAACAAAATAATTAATGGAACCCAGATGTGTGTTATATCCAATCAATTGCCAACACAGAATAATTACAAATTAACTTACTTTACCAATTAGACGTTATAGATCCGGACAGTTTGCTCATGTGTGTTTGTTTTTCTTCTCAGATGATGCACACTTTGTGTCGTTGTCATAGATTAATTGTTCATGTCCTGCATAGCGTTGTTTTGGAGCGAACAGCTTCACCAACAAAGAGACAAAGTATATAAACTCAGACAAAAGAAACATTTGACAGCTTATAAGATATAAGACATGAGTTTGAGTGGTGATGTGGTGTGCCCTCTTTAAAGTTCTTTATTTGATCGAAATTTCTTTTTGAGTCTCATCGAGTGACTCAGGTGACTTAAACCTACTGGAGATGTCTCAGTCATCACCGATGTCAGAATCCCCAAGCAGCATCAACTGTGAAACTTTTCTTGGGAGATTAAAAAAAATGAAAGAAAATGATGAGACAGGAGATACTACATGATAGATTTTTGTTCAAGCTATTTTGAAATCATTGACAGGTAATGGTAGGGGGGGCGGTTAAAATGATTGTCACAATGTGTAGACATGCTAAGCTCAAATCAAATATATTATAAATAATTCCAATGCTACAAAAAGGTTTGAAATCATTCTATGTGGAAAAAAGGCATTTTAAAATGGTCAGTCATATTCTCTATTCACACATTGGTGGGTAATAGGCCTCTTGCCAAGACGCCACTGGGCGTTAATTATCCAAGATTGCATGATTTATGGAGTCAATAGTGAAAGGACAGAAAGATCAAGTGAAGAGATGAAGAGGGCACGATGAGGAAACTTATCCGTATTCCTCCCTTTGCTTGACTCTTCTCCATTTTCAACGCAAAGTATTTCCCTGACACGGAAATACCGACTTGTATGTAATTATGAGGTTATGCTACCCACAGCAGTCCGTCATTCCCAACAAGTCCCAACACCTGCCATTATTTATTCATTGTTATTCTTCCACCAGAAATACACTGTAATTAGATATTGATTACATAGTCGATGTGATGAATTAAACAAAATGCCCCCTAACTTCTTAATTTGCTATACATAGTTTAGACCTGCTTGCATAAATCATGACTTAAATACTAACTTTAAGAGGGTTTTACCTTTTTTTCTTCAGTTTTTTTCACTCATCATTGCCATTTCCATAAACATACACATACACAGCAAGCCCATGGAAGTCACACAAATTACATACAACGTCTCTCCAATGTCCTTAATGGGTCTTTGGATGCATTCTCTTTGCCCGTCCATTGTATTTGCTGTTTCCTGATTTACAGATTTGAGTCATGCTGGACATGTTCGTGTCTCCAGTTGTGTGTGTCCACTACCACGTAGCCCTCCCTCCCTCCTCTAGACTATCTGTAAAGTGCATCACACAAGTGCACATGAATAACTCCTGGTTTCTCTCAATTGCACGCAGTTCGGCCGAATGTCTCATCCCTAGGTGTCGCTAACCGAAAAGAAGGTAGGCATTTAAGAATATGCAACAACTATGTTTTTTACACTAATTCATTTAGCTAGGAGTGTTTATATAGTGAGCAAAAAATTACTAGCTAAGAATATTTGTGGGTAATATCTTCCCCTTTCCCAATCTTGGTTATTTTCCTGACAAATCGAAGAACACATCCTCAGTCTGCTTGTCTTGTTCATGACAAAGGGTTTTGGCTCCTTCAGCGAAGGCTTGTGTATTCATGGGGCACCCATGTTGCAACATGATGGAGTGCCGTACATTATCCCCTCAAACACCCAATGTGTGCGCTGTACATTTATACATACAGTACATGCTCGGTTTTAATTAGGTGTAAAGCTTCCAGGGATTCTCAGTCTCATCTTAGCGCATCAGGAAGAAAAGCAGGAGAGGCTTCACTGTGGTTTTCTCTGCAGATTGATGTTAGGCTCATCTCAGCTTAATCCGCCGCGCAGATGTGATGTGCAGCCACCTCGCAAACAACTAGCACACAACCACTCAGCTCTGTGTTTCCATGACTGCAGCCAAGCGCACATAGTGTATGTGTCAGGGGCTTATGTCACCCAGTACAATGGCAGAAGCTGGGCCTATTATTTCTTTCCCACTGTTTGTTTTATGACCGGAAAGGAATCGAGGGATTGATGTGTTCACTGTTAGCCGGTTTCCTTACCCACGCTCCTATGCACAAATTTATAAGGTGGAAATTCTTGGCTGGCCTCCACTGAGGTGGAGAGTAGTTTGTTAGGGGATAGTTTCTGTCTGGGGAAACATACACAGAGGCATTTGAATTATATAAAGCACTTGTTAATGAAATTAAGCATAAAGAGGGACCATAATATTAGGATTGCTCGCCATCGATGGCATTTGTAACAGATGCTGCTACATGCAGCCAACTTCACTTGGCAATGTCACTTCTTATTTCCCAATGCCATCATTCATCATTATTGCGTATGTTTCCTTTTTTTACTGTTACATTTAATATTAAGCATGATGCTCAGTATTCTTAATTATCTGACATTACATATTTATTGTTTAATTGCAATATCATGTTTTTTTTTTTTGTTTGTTTGTTTTAATTTGTCTAGTAGCTCCTCAAGTTGCATTGTCCACTGCCCCTTCTGTCCACGTTGCAAACAGCAAGCGAGGTAGGAGCTCTGGAATTCATACTTTGCCCCTCAGATAACACCCAAGTCTTCTTACTGTATGAACTTTTGTCCCCTGACCCTTGCATCACAAACCCAATGTTAGCGCACTCTGTATCTATATCTCCAGCTCCGTGCTGGACTGATGGCTTTCACTGCACAGGGCACGTTGAGGATTCATTCGTCTATGGAATCGTTTCTAAACACTATAAAAGTCCCTCGGAATCATATCTTTTTCAGTGCAAATAAAGTGGGTGCTTGAGACTACAACTATTTTTGGGAACGTGTTTCCGAAACTCGAGACTTTTTATTCCCCATGCGTGCATGATTTATGACCTTAGCCTATTTCTGAAAAGGAGAGATTATTTGTCTTCTGAGAGTATGTCTGTGAGACTGAGCCTTCTAATGTAAAAGATCTCCGCTTACACTCGGACAAGACTTTCTGCTTTAGGTGAGAGGCAGAGTGGTCCAGACTCGCTGCTCCTTCATTTTCAAGCCTTGTCAGGTTGTTAGTAGCCGGACAGAGAGACCTGACCTCAATACAGATCCTTAATAACCACAATCCCATGGACGAAAGCCCTCCCAAACTCCTCCTATTCTGGATCCGTAAGTGAGCTTTCTGTCCAAGCGGCTGCCACTGAGGCTTAAGGGTCACATCTGTCTGCGCTGTGACACATGGTGTCAGTGGTCACTCAGCGTGGCAGACTGATCCTCACTCGGAGAGAGCTGAACTGGGGCTGCACCCCTCCCATCATACAACCCTTAGGCCAGGGCTGCCAGTGAGTATCATAGACTGCAGCATGAGGTTTTCCAGTCCAGCTACAGCTCCATGTATCTAATTTAGCACGACATAGCAGGCAATGACACACTCTCCCAGCAGCAACTCACCATGCACTCACTTGCCTTATTGACTGTACAAGTTGGTTTGTAATAAGCCTTTAAAAACAACTATTCAGCTACTTTAGAAATATTTGTCCGATGATTTGAAAGTTTGTTGGATTTAGAAGTCATCATGCGTTGTATCACAACCCACAGAGGGCTGTGATATAAAGCGGCATTAAAGGTCTTGTCCTGTTACCTCAAACCAGATCAACCATAACATTCAAGAGATACAACAACACCCCAACACCCTTCCCTGAGTTAAAAGATCCATTTCATTCATGGTTTGACCTGCCTTACGCTGTGTGGTGTTCCCAATGTGACCGTGTCTCTGTGCCATCATTTTGGAGCCTTCCCTCGCCTCATGTTGTGGTGTGCTTGAAGTGATGTGACCTCTTTGAGCCCTACTAACACTGTGCTTTTTTATGTGATGTCTTTTTCTAACTCTGGCTGTGCCCATGCCAGACTAATCATGAGTTACCCACCCTCTCATCTCCTCCTAACACCCCTTTTCCTCCCACAATGCAGTCTCCATATTTAACCTCGCATGCCATGGTGCCTCGCTCAAATTCTTGCTAACCCTAGCAGCACTCACAGCAAAAGCAACGATTCCAACACTCTCGCGTCTCTCTTTTTCTTTCTTCTCTTTCCTTTTCTTTCTTTTTCTGTTCTCTTCCCTTCACACTTGACCTCTGTCTTTGCAAGACTGTGAATGCTTTAGCCACTCCAACCGATGCAGCTACATCGAGGTGCTAAACACCGTCATTTGCGTGAGCTGTAAGCACAACACTAGGGGCCAGCACTGCCAGCTATGCAAGCTGGGCTACCACCGCAATGCCTCTGCAGAACTGGACGATGAAAATGTGTGCATAGGTTAGTTCCCCACCCGGCCCTGCTTTCACACAAAAAACACTCTCCTCCTGTCCTCCGTCTGTCTTTGACTCGTCACCAGAGTACGTGTCTCCTCTCACCCCCCCACTGCTTCATCATCCATACACTGTGTTTCAGTGGTCTTCACATTTTCCTCCTTTGCTTCTTCTGCTTTCGCACAATGGAGTCACACATTAACCTTCGTCAGAATGTTTTATGGACAACATTCATTCTGCTTTAGTTAACACAAACCAACTTGACGGTCAAGTGATTCAGTCATTTGTTTCAGGTATGGTTTCTGCAGAATGATCTGTGGTTGTCACGGTATCATGATTTGTTTCTGGCTTCTAGCTTATATTTAAGGTTATAAAGTGAGTCAAGTATTCATTTAAAGCTAGAATGATCCGATTTGCAGGTGAATGTGGAAGAACAGCATGTGCACAAACTAATGGAAACACCAAAATATTAAAAATAAATATTTTAGCCATATACTAATTAGAAATTAATAACGTGTATCTTCATCTCGCTTTAGGAAAGCAATTTGACTGTGGTATTCTGTCATTCTTTTGCTATAATAAATTAAAAATGTGAATTTTGTGAATTCTTTCTTGCTGAGAGTTAGATGAGAAGATTGATTCTCATGTTTGTAGGGTAAATATGACACATAGCCCACAGCCAGTTAGCTTAGCAGCTACCCTGGTTCTGTTAAAACATTTTTAAAAAAAACATACAGATGTGATAGTGACGTCAATCTTTACATCAAACCATCTGCAAGAAAGCTAATACATGTATTTCTCAAAATCCATTTCCATTAAATAACTGCATAATTTGTGAGCTAATAATGTATGTTATTCACTATTTATTGACTAACTAAATAATGTGCTTTTAAAATATGATAAATTCATAAAATTAGTGATAAAACTGTCAGTCAGCTAACTGGGATTCAGTTCAATTTGACTTGTGAAGACAGTGTCACCTTTATAATTGTGATGTCAGGGTTGATGAAAGGCCATTTCATCTGGTGTTTCTGTTATTTTGTCCATGACCTTTATGTAGACATTCATACACTGCATCATCTGTTTTTTTTTCCCCCCTGTAAAAATAGTTCCTAAGGCAATAGTTTGGTTCCCTATTGGATTCTTTAGCTAGCATGTGGAGTGTGAGTTCACAGCACTCAGTGCCAGGTGCATTTGTGAGTCCTGAGGGGGGAGTCTGACAAGCAACAAGAGTTCTGAGAGAAATGTCGCAGTGGAGTCACACCGCCAGTCAGAGGTGCCACGCAAGTGCATATGTCATATACATGAAATGGCCTCAGGGGTAGCAGCTGAAAACCGTCACAAGGCGTTAAAGTCGCGGCGTTACCTCATGCCAAACTTGGCGTCACGTGCCTCTCTCTTACTGACCCCCCCGTTTGTCACTTGCCATCGCCTCTCTCCCCTTGCCTGACCCGCGGATGTCACTTGGGTGCAGCCACGTGCAGCCAGCACAGCCACAGAAGGTGCAATGTGATGGTCAGGGACTGTCAAAATAGGTGTCACTTTGACTGCAGAGTGCTCGAGTCGCTGTGGAAAGCTGAAAGGTCAGTTGAGCGTAGGACACCAGAGACTTGACATGTTTTTTTCATAGTGAAGGGTTTATTTAAAGTATATTTCAAATCTAAGTGTGGCTAATGACTTTTCTCTTCTGTTAACGACATTTTGAGAAGATTTTGCCATAGTCTTAGACCACGCCTAAAAAGGAAGAAGTATTTACATCATTTAAAATTAGAGAGAATTAAAGAACATATTACGACAATGCCCATTTCAATGTACTCTCTGTATTCTCATTCTTCTCAAACCTTAACATTCACTCTTTGTCTCTGTTTCATATCATCATCCATCTGATATCTGCTCATGGCATTTCATGTCTCTTCTTTCCATCCTTATCTATCTCTACCTGAATGAATGAGTCAGATTTCAGAAAAGCATGTGCAGATTAGCCTACTTTGTTCATCTTAAGTCAAAGCTACTGATAATGCTTTGCATATTTGCTCATTGCACGTTGTATATCTATAGAACAGTAAAATAACTGATATAGTAATTATAAATATTCTGTAATGAATACAAAGTGTTCATGCATCTATAATCAACTCCATTCTTTTCTCATTCTGTCTCCATTCCAGTTGAAATGGTAGCATTTTTTTTCTGTATGAGTCTTTAAATTCACATTTTTTTAACAATAATCAAGCACCTTGTTTGTAATAGTTGAGCTTATAACTGAGCTTGAGGAATGTGGACTGCGCTGTAAAATCCTAGACGTTTGCCAGGAAGTCAAAGCACCACCCTGTTTCCAGCCTGTGTGTGTATGTGTGTGTCTTGTTTTTCCAGAGTGTAATTGTAATCCCTTTGGCTCAGTCAGTGATCGCTGTAATGGCACAGGATTTTGTATATGTAAGGAGGGCACTACAGGGCCCAAGTGTCAGGAGTGTCTACCCGGCTATTTGTGGGACGATGGCTGCAAATGTAAGTAGAACCACAAACCACCCCACGCAGCTCCCGGCTGTTCTCCCCTCAGCTCTGTCTCTCTCTGCTGTCTCTCTCTTTTCTCTTTTCTCTCTGTGATTCTTCAGCTTTGGCTGGAAGAATGTGCTGCACATGCGCAGGGCTGCTCATCTGCCCTGACAAATACAGACCTATCCCACGAACCCACAACATGAGCTAACCCAATATACTAAGCCTTTTGATTCACTAACTGAACCTGTGTTTCACACTTGCTGCGGCTGCGTTAACAATGTAGTCAGCAGGTGCCCTATATGGCTCAATAGAGAAAAAGCAATAGCATGGCAGGATGCATGCTGCTCGGTAACTCAGTTATCCAGCCATGTCGCACACCAACAAAACAACAGCTGAGTCAATATTGACTGCTTGACAGGCTGCCTGTGATCTGTTTGAGTAGCCATCAACCCCCTCGCCAGTCCACAGCAGGACAATGTCATCCAACACTAACATTTTTTAAAAGGGAATGCAGGTCATTTTCAGTTCCAGCCCATTTATTACTGTCTACCGTTTATATTTCCCTCCGGCCATTTTGCAATGCATGCCCTGTGTAGTCTCATTTTTTCAAATGTCACCAATTTTTCATAGTTTTTTTTTTTTTTTCCAAGTCAAACTTAAGTGACAAACCTACAGGAGGTAGCCATGATAAAGTGCATGCCTCATGATGAAGGATTTCAACTCTTTGACAGTTAAAGAAACAACTTCAAGATACAAAACCACCATTGCAAACACTGTATATTTGTTGACTAATGCACTACAACTAACGTAGTTTGTGCACAGATGATTTGGCTTCTTTGGATCTCTCTTACTTGTCTCATGCACATGACAGACCAGCTAATAACTGCTGCTAATTGGCATTTGACCAACCATGACCCATCTTTGTGTCACTGTAACTGCGATTAACTGTGGTGACATCTATTTGCCAACCTTTTGTAGCTCAACATTAATCTACGTCCTGGTTAACAAAGGTGTCCTAAATGAGGTGCCTCGACACTGTAAGGTGACATGATTGAGGGATTCATATCTAGTGGAGGTCGCTATTCCCTCCTGTGGATCTAAGGTGATAGCTGGTGAAAGCAGAGTGTAGTATTATGAAGAATGTCAGCAACTGTGGAAAAAAAAAGTGTCTGCTTCCTGTGACATCTAATCACAGAGCATGAAACAGAGTCTGTGACCAACACTCAGCTCAGGCTTAGCACAAGAAATGCACACAAACTTTGTGTTTCTGTTTTGTGATGAATTATTCAAAATATATAGATAGAGTCTATTGAAAGAAAATCAAAAATCATCAGGAAGAATGAAAAAAATGGAAATATATTTTCAGTACATTGATTAAAAACTTTTTTTAAAGGATGGACTGCCATACTTAAGTTAGAAAACGTCTCTATGTTGAACTGGACTTTAACAAACTCGGCAGCTATTTGTGAAATGTACGAAATGCTGGAGCCAGTTTTGTTGCATGGTGTAAGATAACTGGCCAAACACAAACTATATCTACCCTTACAGAGACTTCTCAGAAAATAAATCAACCATGAAAGAGAGTAAAGCCTTTAAAGGCTTAGAACACAAAGATGGTGTATAATGCTGTCTTCACAGGTGACACATTTTCAAATATCCAATACTGCATTGTTCACAGACAATATACAATAATATAATGTTGAACAATTGTTTATCGCTGGATCTAAATTGGTGAATGAGAGGTGATGTCTAAAAATAACAGAGCAAAAGCTTTTTGTAGGATCTGCTATTTGCTATTGGTGTTCAACAGTAGAGAAATCCATCATCAGTGAGGCAAAGAGGCCCAATAGCAGCAGCCAATAGACCACAATGCACTGGAGCCACGCAAATTGCTGTGCTTTCACTACAAGGCTATTGTAAAAGTAGACAAGGGAGTATATGTATGTGAGCATATGCAGCTTGACAATCAAATGTTAGAATTAACATTATTACTTATGTTAATCTGAATTCAGTGTAAAATGAATAATGTGTTTATTTTAGTAGCTCCTGACAGAGATGGAGCTTCATTAAAATGCACTGTTTTTGACTAATATATTCAGTGTGTATGGTGTGAATACACACTGCCAGCATTCAACTAATTTAAATCCTTACTATCCTCAATCCATTTCCGCTTTACTACATTTACCAGAATTCCATTAATGGACACCCAAAAAACACTGTTAGTGTGATAGTAATAGCAATGGTGTGGCATTACAGTATATTCGGTAAGTAGTGCACGGGGTTTTACACTCTTGACAGCCTGCAAAGATGAAAGCCCTGACTGCGTTGCATTCTGGTCTACTGAGGCTATGCTGGAGAAATGACTATTTCTGTTTCTACTATGGATTTCTCCGTATTGTTGCTGATGTTTTAGTAGCTGAAAGGAATTCTTTACTTCTCTGGCAATAACTTAAAGAGACGCTTTTCCATGGGCATTAGAAAAAATCACTTAAAGAGCAAATGGGTCCAAAGCTTTTTTAAGGTGAGTTTGTTCTCGGGTGGCTGCACAAAATGTTTTCCACAAAGAGTTTAAAATGGGAAACTGAAATAATGCCTGCCCAAGCTACTAGTGCTGTGTTATTCCACCACTGAAATAAGTCTGAAAACTTCCTTTGCCTCCCCGCTGCTGCAGATTTACGTGCATGGACGAGACCCTATCTGCATGCAGACTGAAGAATGCAATTAAAACTCAAATCTCTCGTCAAACACATCACAGTCCCAGACAGGCACACCTACTTCATCGGGCCCCCTCTCTAAATATTATCACTCATATCAAAAGCAAACGCTACAAATCTTGTCATTTACTGCCTGTGCTGGCTCTGTTTACATGCAGGGAAATGGTTAATATGAGAGATATGAAGGTGCAGAGCTCCCAGAATAATTCATTTTACCCAGTTTTAGCCAGTTTTCAGGCTTTTGTCTACTCATCTTTAGTGTGTTAAAAAACCACAGCAGCACTATTACACTTGTTTTTAGTTATAACACTTCCCCTTGAACATGGGCCAAACAAGTAGCAAGCAGATGAGGTCATAACCCATAATGCCCTACTGTTCCTTTATACCCGCAGGTTTGCTCTCCCTTCAGTGTTACAGTACCTTTCATTTCATTGGCTCTTGCTATGAATCTTTATCAAACTTGTTATTGATGTTCTTTTTAAAAATCAATATCTCTGTTTCATTTTGTCCATTAGCATTGCTTAATTGGCAGCCAATGAAGTGCTTTGCCTGCAGGGGTCGGCCATTGCCTGAACTTTTCTTTTGAAGTCAACTGAACTTGTTGTGCAGTGTTTAGCATCATACAGTCATCTGTAATGTAATGGTTTGCCTTAAAAATAAGAAATACACAACACACTAGTTCTTTCCCTCATTGAAAACAGCTGAGAGTCAGTAAATAATGACAATGTTTTCATTTCTGAGTGCCCCATACCTTTTAAAAATATCTCTCTGTTCTGATCTGTTCTCTCGGTTCTAAAAGAAATAAGCCATTTTGCCCAATTCGCATGTTGCTGTACTGTTTGGGCTCAGCCTACTTTCTGGAAGACAGTGAACCAGTTAAATTGAGGCTAAATGCAACCGAGGAGCATGGCCATGCTGCTGAAGATATCTATAAGCGGTCAACCATTCCACATAGCTATTGTCAGGCACTTTTAACTCAACTTTCACATTCGCAGACATTTTGAATTTGTTTGTATTGTGTTGTTTTTCAAGTAGGAAAGCCATCCTTAATATGGCGGAGAATTAAATATAATGCAATTCAAATGACATGCTTTATCACAATGCACTAAGTAGAATGCTGCACATTTAAAGTGGCAATCATTTTGCATCTGTTGTAAAGCTTCAGCATTGCTTTCAGGTTCCTCGTGCTCTAGCCTGTTGCAGATGGTTAACCTTGGGCTGGTTTTACTTTGTGTACACATAATGATGTCTTGTATGTAATTTCAAGAATTTCTATGAAATATTTAAATACCACTTTGAATATCCTTAAAAATACGTGACATGTTAGCATTTTATCATGAAAGCTATGGTGGGATAAAATGAAAGGTCATCTTCTAATTAAAGGAGTCTCTCCTGTGTACTGATCATATCAAGGCCTCTTTGTAAAAAACCTAATTCTTTAATTAATACACGTTATTGTTTGTGTCACATGGCAGGTTAATTACCAAGTTTAGCTGCCTTACCACATGGAGAAAATCTCTTGAACAAAGGCTTTCCAAAGAAAGAAAGAGATTTTTCTAGCCGTAGCTGTAGTTTTATATATTGACTCATTTCTTTCGTTTCTGCTGCGTGGTTGAATTGGTTATGAAATTGATCTGTCATTTGGAGAAAATAAAAAACAAAGATAGAGTTCAGATGTCTTATTTGGGTCTACTTGTGAATGGTAATTGGTGAGCTGTGGCCTGAAGCAAAAGTTACTGAACCAAACAGCAGCTCCCTTTTCTCCAACAAAACAGACGTGGCACAAACAGGATTCGCAGAGTCAATGTTTCTTAACAAGCCTCCCATCAAAGCCCTATTTGGCTATTCCTGGGAGACAGCATGCATCCAATCCTAAGTATTAGGGGAGAGGCCTGATATTTGTTATTGTGATATTTATGTCCCATAGAGTTCATAGATTGCTCACCACATTGTTTTCCACTCCCATAAAGGACTGGAATGGGCAGAAGTGGCCCCTGTGTTTATCACTGTTTATTTGTCTCTGTTGGTTTATTAGTTTGTGCGGCGCTGCTTTGTTTGCCTCCAGCTTGCTTGACAGCTTGCCTCCACTGGGAATAGAGTGGCCTCGGTGTCCCAGCTCTAAATATACACCAATTTTCACCTGACGTTCAGTTTGTCTAAAGTCACTGCTGTTTGGGCGAAAGCCTTTCAGGCTTTGAGGAAACTGAGTGTTTCTGTGTGGTAACATAGCTGGTGGGACTGGACTTTGTTAACTTTGTTATTACAGGAATGGAAATGATTAAAGGGGTATTTGCTCACACCAGAGACAGATCTGATTATGTTTGCATACAAAAATTAGTTGAAATGAGGTATCTATAAAGGGTTGTTTTTTTTTCCAATTGCATGTTAAATTGTTACTGGAGGATGTGAAATGTGTTTTTAAAAATGTGGAAAAATCTGCACATTAAAAATATCAATGTGTACATTTTTAATGGGAAGTTTAAAATATAGATTTGTCATCACCCTAAACCAGGATACTAGGTGTAAACCCACTATGTGTATATTTTTCATGTCATTTTGCTATCTTTAAGAATGAATTATACAATCTAATGGTGACAAGATGACAATATTGATACCACTCTTACATCTGTACAGAAACCATGAAGCTGTAGGCAGCAGCTGGTGAGAGTTTAAAATGACAATTCGCTGTTTTATGGGGGTTCATGTGCCTATTTGTGATTGTTTCCTGGCTGGGAAAAGTTACCAGTCAACAGAGAATCCAGGAAGTCCAGCACAAACACCCATGAGAGTGCTATCAATCTTCTTATCTAACTTGGGGACAAGTGTACGTCTCAAATTGTCAAACTACTCCTGGAAGATGTTAAATCTGGAATAAAAAGTGGTTACACTTTACTTGAAGAAAATAATTTCCCCATGTTTAATCCCACCTTAATGGGGTAGATTATTAAATGATTTGCATTTTTTAATAAACGCTCTTATAATGTGCTTTTGATGCATGATAGTACACTTCAAGTAAAGTGTCACCCAAAATTTCTTGCATGTTTGATTCTCACTCCTCTCTTCTGTCTTTACATTGCTCCCACCTCAGCCCGGGTGTGTGACAACGAGCTCCAGCGCTGCCAAAATGGCGGAGTGTGTGTCAACAACGTCCGCTGCAACTGTCCCGCAGCCTACACAGGCCTGCAGTGTGAAGCGCCGCTGAGTCGGAGCTTGGGGGCTGCGGGGTCCCGATTCGGGCCAGGCCCCCTCACGACCCCATCTTCCCGAGGCTGCTGCTGCTTCTGCTACTGGGCTCAGCACTGCTGAGAGAGGCCTCCTGCTGGCCCACCGTGCTCTAAAGAGACCCATGACCTGGTGGGGTGATAAACCCCTGCCGCCTCCACCTTAACCTTCCCATCTCCCCTTTCAAAAATAATAAACAACCATTAAACAAGACATGAGCTTTCTGGACTGTACTGTACTGAGCTTCTCCGCGCCAGACTCAATGGACACTCGCTGACAATAAAGAGAATGTGCCAGACAAATGAGTGCAAAAACTTTTCATTTAATTTCAAAGAATATATAGAAATGAAAAACATATACTTCTAAAAATGCCAGATATTATACAAAGAAGAGTAACAGAGCATTTGCCTAATAAGAGTAAAATGAGCAAAGAACAATGAGACCCCTCCCCTCTAAGCCATACCAGGTACTTGAGCTCCTTCCAGTTTGAGAAGGGATAAGTGAAGATGACAGACTCGTTCACTTCCTCTCTTTTGCCACAACAACAGCACCAATCAGCTCTTGCACGAGCCGTCAGTGGCCGCGGTCCCCGGGATGCTTCTGCGAGTTAATGTTGGCTGGACTGATGCGAAGAAATCTCAAAGAAACTGTCCCTGCTGAACGGCAAAGACTGGCCTCTAAAACATAACCGTTATACTTCATTACAACGACAAACAAAAGAGAAGAAGAAAAAAAAACACAGGAAGCATTCTTTGCTGTCAGTGCATTGTGGATAGAAGGAAATCTGTCCGGACTGCCACTTTGTGACACAAAACCTTACCCACGTCGATCCTCTTTCGCTTTTTGTCTCTCCTTCAAGCTCTATCTCATCCTCCCTCCTGTTCATCCACCCTCCTCTCCGTCCTCCAGTCCCCAATCCTCGCCATGCCGCCACAGACCTGTGCTTTCGTGAACGTTACTCTGTAAACCCTTGTTGGTTGAAAGATTCTTTTGTCTGATGTTAGTGATGCACATGTGTAAGAAACCCTTCTCTTTCCCCTCCTTTCCTCTCTTCCAAAAAGATACTCCAATAAAGCTGTCTGATTCTTTTTCTATCTTAGAGCCACCACGCTCCCTACGATCATGGTCAGAGGATAGCTTTTCACCTGAGCAGACGAGAAGTGCATAGAAACCATCGGTGTATTTGCAAGTTCTTTTCGACAGAGCAAACAAAAAAGAGTCATGTAGTTTTTGTATCTTTGCCAAACTGTGATTGAAAAAAGGCAACCTTTAATGTATCTATTTAAGACATCCAGATGCAAATGTATGGTTTCCTTTTCTTTTGATTTTCATTTCTTTCATTCACTTATTTTATTTGTTAATACTTTTAGTTGTGCAGTTGATTTTCCTTTGTATTGGCAACGTGCTGGCATCAAAGAATATCAGTTTACATATACAGTATTAATAAAGTGTAATAAAATCCCACCAAAGGACATTATAAATGTTTTGTTCTTGCTTTAACACTTGAGAATTTAAGTGAATAAAAGTTTAAAAATTAAACTGTGTTGATCATTTGTTGATCACAGGTAGGTACATAATTGTGTTGGCTTTAAACTCAATTTTAGACTGTCTTCACACTGTAAGAGCATTGATGGAGGTATGGATGTCCTGATTGTGTTTTTTATTCTTTTAATGTTGAGGATCTGCCAACTAAATCCAACATATTAATCTAACCCACTGGTCCATAATTTCTAAATAGATTTCTTGTAATTTTCAAGACATATCTCCAAAAGAACTGATATTGAAACAGTGTTCATTTGGTATATTTCAGGTGATAAAATCAAAATGGAGAGCTAGATTAACCTAGAGAGTTATTTAGTCTGCACCATACAATTCAAAATATTTAGAGATTAATGTTTCCATTAATGAATGAATAATGAATAAACTCCACTCTACTTAGGTTTAAATGCAACATTTTGATCAAGGTCATCGCTGTTTTTCTTATTCTGTAGACATAGAAAACTGGGATGACCTTGTACCAAAGGGCATCATTCTTTCATGGAAATGTCTTGAAAGTTATTATTTGAAGTTATTAGAAAGATCCATGAAACAGACCTATAACATTTTTAGCTGTAAGCAATCATACTGGAATTTAGTGCAATTGACTAATGTTTTGTCATTAACTTGAAGTAAATATATAGATTTTATAAATCTAAAGTAAATGTTTAGTATTGATTTTAAGACCACTTCACAACTTAAAAACTAATTTCTTCTGACTTGTCAAGTCTTCTGACTGAATGAACGTAGACATGATGAAAACCTGCTGTCTGTAATACATGTTAAGCTACAGCATGGTTGATTCTTTTCATAATAATGAAAACAATCTTAACCACAATGAAGGTAAGTATTAAATCCTATCCCCACCCCATGCACTATTCATTTTAAAGGCAGCTTCATGCCATGTCTTTCCACAAAGTCCAATGCAAAGGTGGCATTAGTAACCACAGGTTTGTGTCAAATGAAGAAACGACTGATCGAACCAAGAGAATTTAAATGGAAAACAACCTGACTGTACCACTTGTCAGTGTGACTAAACATTCATTCAACTTAATATCTTAAGTTTATTTAACCCAAACTCAAATTTTCTCACATTTTCACTATAATAAAACAACTTTGAGTTTATTATTCAACTTTAGTTCAGTTAACTTGTGTGTGTATGTTAAAATGTTTTATATTGTATGTGTTACTTTTTCCTTCATATTACAGCTGCAAACCATACTGAGGCTACATTAACATTTCATTAAAGAACAGAAAAATTGGCAAATTAATTTCAACCTTAACTGCAGAATAGCTCTTGGTTTTCTGTTAATTTTAGGTTATTGCATAATGCTCTCTGCAGGTATATCCATGCATTTAGCCAAGTGATTGGTATAATACTAATTAGAAATCTTACTTTATGACTTCTGTTCCAGGTCCTTGAAGTGCCTTTACATACTGCATCATTATTTTATTTATATATGCACTATAATCTGCTCCAAACACTTGAGGTGCTACTTAGAAGTGCTGACACGTTTCATAAACTAACATGTGATCTGTGGAACAGACACCCACACAACAAAGCCACCCTGACAAAATCTTGGCAGCTTCAGTGCTGGCTGGTCTGAGTTTGTGTGTTTTGGAAGAGTAAAATGAGCAGTGTGCATCACTTTTGCTATCCTGGAAAACCTGTGAATACTTCTTCAGTACTTTGTTTGTTGTTTTTAGTTTGAAAAGACAGCACCAGTCTGGCTCATTGGTGGTTGTGCTGTCATTCTCAGGCAGAGATCTAAGCTACATGAAGAAATAATCAAATTGGTTTATTTGCCTCAATCCACTTTAATGCACAAGGCTCATTTAACTCATTTCATTTTCTGAGGATGGGATTTGATGTTTCCTATTTCCAATACCTCGTTTGGTTTAATCATTACCTTTCACAGACTTTGCCAACCATTTAGAGCATATTGTACTGGAGGGAGAAACACATTTTCAGCAGATTGCCATGGGTCTGTTTAAACCATGGCCCATTAAAGTGTGTATGCATTAAATTAAATAACACCAATAGCAAACCACTTATAGTTGTTTGTAATATTTCATTTCTTGAACGGCATTTTTGAAAAGCATTCAGCAGAAAACAAGGAAGGCAACAGCACAACATGTTTATTTTATATATTATATTCATATATATTTGTTATTCAATTTGATTTACATGGCAAAAAAAAAAAAAACACATGAACTGTAAGCCACACTTTCAATGTACAGCCCATTATCTGTGAAGCAGCTTCAGTTCCCGCAAAAATAGCATTGAATGAGTGTCACAATAGACTGGGTATCATAAGTGCTTCTCCAGCTGTGGACCACTTCCAGGTGCTTGAAATGAGTCATGGTTCACTCATTCAAGTCTGTTACAATGCCAGGTTAAAACCCCGTCTGCGCTCCTTACGGACATTTCAGTCATGACTCAAAAAATCAGGTACTTGTGATGTACACTGATAACACAAAATGCTGCTTCAGGCTGGATTCAATGGACTGCTCTCAATGTTGAAGAATATTATCTAACATTCAGTGATGAGATAATCAGAATCCATGTGTTCCTCCATTCTGAATTCATTATTTTATTTACTTCTAATAGAAATTAGCACAAACCTGCTAAAGTTATTTCTTCACCACAACTACAAACTTTTTTTTTTTTTTTTTGTTCCACTCCTGAAACATATAATATAGTCATCCTTCATTTTTAGGCAGCTGTATATCCCAGGCTTTGTGGCTGAATAGATGGATCGACTGCTAACTTAGAAGGAATGCCATTAGTCTGGGTTTCAGTACCAAGCTTTATTTTCACATGCTGTTCTAAATGTTACTTTAGAGTTTTCTATCCTGCCAGGAATAAAATGGTGGAGAAACACGGAGACATTAAAATACTGGCATTCGAATGGTCGAAAGCAAAGATGCCGAAAATCAGCACAAAGTTGGCCAACAGCTTCAAAAAAGTATCAGTATCATTCCCAGAAACCCCAAACCCTCAGTGTAATTTGCACTTTTGGTTGTATTGGACCACTTTGTGTTACCAACGTTGTCACTGAATTCTGTTACAGTCTCATTTTTAACGCATTTTTCTGCTCCAAAATGACACAGATTGGGATTAAGCCCAAACCCCTGACATTGTTTTATGAGCCTGCAGCTTGTCTTTTCGTATGCCCCTAGCCAAGTCTTGGTTATCAGAGGAGTGATAACACACACGTATAGCAAATAGCACGCCATGCATACCGTCACCATATGCTCCATGTATACATTTTTCCAGCCTGCTTTTTATTCATTGATGTGTAATACCTTATCTCGCTGTCTGCTAGAGATAGATTACATAGACTTAAGTCGAGATATGCACCGCACAGCAGGATACCCATGTATGTATAACAATCACTGTATGTGTTGTATTCACTCATATTATGTATCCTATCAAATAACCCTTTGATGTCAGTTATGAGACAGGGGATGGAACGGCGGGGCTGTCATTTGTTGTTAGAATCATACTGAGGTTTCAAAAAGCAGATGTGTGCATGCAAACATATGCATAGTAGAGAAAAATATGAGGATGGTTTCATGAACAGTGTTAGAAGGACACACATAAACATTTCTCTACTCTGATGTTTTTGCCCTGTAGATCATCGATCAGAGATCAACCCCACGTGGATCAGTGGGAAGCAGAAAGGAAGTTTCCAGCCCATAAAATCTTCAAGATCTTAGGAAGTGCTGGCTTTCTTGGAGTCAACAAACCAGTTGGTAAGAGTGTAGTAACATCTGAGAGAGATAAGCGAAAGTAAACAGAAGTATGACAATAATCCACATTTCTGTGGATGCAGGAGCTTGTTGATTAGCGCCCCACAACACTCTTCGAGATAAAGTGCCCTTGAAATTGCCCCGTAGGACCACATGTATCTTTGTTAGATCTGTAATTGACTAGCAGTGTATGCTGGAATATATTCCAGCCCACGTGACACAGAAAAATGAATTCAGTATTGCCTTAATGAGAATGATTTTTGTTTCGTAAATTATAGACATCTTCTGATAAATGATTTGAGTTTAATTAATCTAGTGGGGTTTTGTGCATTATCTGGAGCAGAGCAATAGAAAAAAAGCTCACTTTGATTTAAATACACAGATTTATTTAGGAGGATGCTTGTTTTTTTGAGAGAGGATCGAAGGATAATGAGCCTGCCGGGAAATGATAATACCCATCACATCAAGGTGCCAGACTTTTCTTGCTGTTGGAAACAAAGGCCATTTTCCCCATTGTGTCTCAGGGAAAATGTTAATTTTAAGTTAATTCAGTGAAATCTAATTAAGTTTATAACAACTTTGTTTAGACGTGTGAGCAAACTACTAAAAACCTGGACGCTTCACATGGACAACCCAAGAGCATAAACAAAAGAAGATTGTTTTGCAGGCTTGTTTGGCAGAATATATATCCGTTCTATAAAACGGTTCTGGGGGTCATTTTCTGGCTCAGACTTTAGTATTTGTATTCTTGGTTATTTCAGTTGGTAATCCATACAAATATGACTGCCAATAAATAACCCATGCTTCAGTCTAAAGGATATATGTTTTTAGGGGCGTGCTGTCTGTGTTGCCATTGCAAAAACTCCCATGATAAATCTGTAGCATATCTGTGAATCGAAAAGGCCCCGGCACAACATAAATATTGCTTTTAAAGATATTATTTTAAATCTAATAAACATGACTATCAATTACTGGATAGAATCTGCTTGTGTCGCGCAGCAGACCACAAACTGAGAATCCTTCACTGTGTGTGCAGTTTGACCATCTCCGCTTCAAAGAACATTTGGCATGTCTCTTTCACAGTCCAGTTCACTTTCCATTCATTTTCCTTGCTGTTTGACAGCCATACATTACAGTTGGTCTGGTTTAGAAATGTTCCCACTGTGATGATGGGTGCTGGTGTCACAGCAACATCCCACAACAGCTGTCTGCTACGGTATATTTTATTTCCAGATGTGTACCCAGCTGTGTCACTGCTGGAGTGGAGAAGGCAGCGGGATAAGTCCTGTACAGTACAGGACCACAAAAAAATAGTTGTGGTTGTGATGTGTAATTCATTCTGAGTATGTGAAGAAATTTGAGGGAAGTGTTTGACAATCTGACAGCAGATATCTAAAGTTTCGCAGCTATTCCGTATTCAGCTGTAGTTGCTGTTCTGACATTTAATGCCAAAAAGAGCAAATCTATAAAACAACAATTGGACGTTGAGTTTTGTGGAGAAGATTTTACCACCAGTCTGTAGGTGAAAGAAGAGGAGAGCCGAGGAATTAAAATGTGCTGAATAGACAAGCCTTGAGCATTAGTTGACAGGATTAGAGAGGAGGAGGAGGAGTGAAGACGCAGTGTATTAGCTGCTAGATTACCTGCTCATGTACATGTACAGCAAGAAACAAGAAATACAAGAAATATTCTAAAGAGATATTGTTTGTAAAGCAAATTAAAAATCATCAGAGAGTCTAGTACACCCTGTACTGCAGAAACAACTGTCAGAGTGTTGATTTTACATGTTTTAGTCTACAATTTAAATTGACCTTATGTGGAGTGCAGTATATGTAGCCACAGATTTTTGTCTTTAAAAGTCAAAATGTAAAACCTCTTTTAAAAACATTGTAATGTATTCAAAAGACTTTTTCAACTGCTAAAATGTGGAATTCTTGTTGCTTTTGGCTTAATATTTGCCATACCATTAGGAATAATCAAAGTTGCCATGGTATTGGTATTATGTCTCCAGGAAAGTGTACAGTTGGAGCAACTACGGCTACTTCCCTTTGCTGAAGTGCTGACTACGCCTCTCAAAGAATTCTGCACTGGGTTAATTGATTTAGAGGCTTGGATTACAGGAATGGGAATAAGGATTTAGGAGCCGTGGTCGCCTTTGAACAGGAAACCAATCAAGTCAAATACAGTAACCTGTATTAACCTACAGTACCTTTTTTTTTAATCAAAAAATAATTTCCTTGAATCAAGTGATATTGTCTTAATGTACTGTGTCTACCCCCTCTATGTCTTCAAGTTACAGATACCAGAAATTCTTGAAAGGGTAAACTGCAGAAAAAAAATGGACATATCTAATCTTATATATAGGATAAATGCTCAATGTAAGACTAAATGATTATGTCACTTTTTAGTGCCATATGTCATGTTTTGACACTGACCCTGAACAGCAGCATCCTGGTTTGAAATCTGGCCTATGACCTGTCATCATTCCACATCTATGATTCCACATCCTGTCATTCAAACAAATCCCATCACGTGATTTTAATTCCTGTTTCAAGGCATTTAATAACTTAGAACTCCTCTGTGACTTAAAGTCCGGGAAAGCAGATCACTGGGAGTGGACCTGGATTTATGCCATGGCTTATGTCCGAAACTGGCAACAGTTAAAGTCCCTGTTTAAATCTTTTGGTGCCATGCAGCATATGCCTTCATTTAATCCGCTGACAAAAGCGCTCAACGCTTCTTTTCCACTCTTTTTTCCATGTACAAGCAAAGACATTATTACCTTTCAAAACATGAGAACAGGAAGATTTCACAAGGCAGCCACGTTCAGGGAGTAGACAGGGATGACCCTTGGCTTCCTGCCTGTTTTCCTCTGCTCTGAGGAAGACGTATCCGCACTTTACACACTGGCAATGGCCTCTTGTCTCCTGCTTGACAGATAGAACCTGGCAGCCTGCACATTTTTCCCTTCAGCTGAATATTTTTGATACTGATGTTTAGTTGACTAACTACTTGGAGAGAGTTGTGTGCACTTTCTTACACTTTCTACTTTGGTAATATTATGATAAATGCATTGCAATGGCTCGTTCTTCTATTTTCTAAAACATTACTAACACTGACTGTTCAGATTTTATGTCCATTGTAATAATTGACCCAAGACAGTGGTTTATTGTTTCTGTCTGGTTTTATCATCACGTTCCAGTGCAAAACAGAAAAGAGAGAACTTTTACTTTATTTGACATTGCCTGTGTGTCTGCTTGCGTCCCTTGCACCCTTAAATTTCTTTCAGTCTTTATGCTTCAATATGTGTTTCATATGGAGCTCCACCCAATGAGGCCCTACCGTGACAAACATCTGGTGTTCAGAAGAAACATATGTGCATACGATTGACATTTGTGACAGGATTTTGTTTGTTTTCCTTCTGCTTGCTTGTTCAACCAGGCAGCCTGCTGTTTTGCTTAAAGTGGGATAAACCTCTGTGCTTCCCTTTGTCCACATTATCCACTGCAGGGTTTCCAGTGCTCAGAGACTTATCACTGTGCAGCTGCACCTGTTTCCTCTTATTTTTGGCTCCCTATTCCCTTATTTGCTTGTCCACTATATTTCAATTCTTCTCTGTCCCCATTTATTTTGCTCTCTTTCTTTTACTCCCAGTTTCTCTCTGACAGTCTACCAGACAGAGGTGTCATCATACGATAGCAAGTCTGACAGGTGATATTAAACCACTTTGCTCGAGTACGGGCCTCCATTTTATAAATTCGCTGATGATCATTCATCGTCAGTCGCTGCTAGTTATCCATTATCAGGTGGCTGGCACGCTGCATGTAGTCGTGGGAAAATGGTGCACAGAGCATTTTCACAAATACTCCGTCTAGTTACTTTTGGCTGATTGGTCATTATCAACAAAGGATTTGTTCTAAATAAATTACTGTCAGGTTACATTTGCTGGAGCAGTATGAGATGATGAAGTTTGTAGTACTGTAGAAGGACCATGCACTTTCTCTCTGTTTTATTTTGAAAGGATTTAGATGCATGTATGCTTACCACAAACAACTTGAGAGGAACGCAGCATATGGAGTGCATTAGCCAGCTAATTTCATGAGTAGCAGACAGAAAATTGGCCGTTAGCATAAAGTAGCAGGCAGAAAAAACGGGCTGTTCATTTCACAGTAAATACTGGTGATGAAAGGCAGAAGACAGGAAAGGCAAGGAGATGACTCTTTATGAGGATAACTGACAAAAAGACATGTTTAAACATGTTTTATAATGCACTGTTCAGCTCCATTAAGGAGCTCGGGTCTTGTCTCCACTGCCTGAATGTTGGAAATAGACAGACATTTTTGACTTTTCAGTAAAGGGATTGTTTAAGAGCTCAAAATCAAATTTGAGATACAAAACAGCGATGGCACTGAGATGACAGTGACCTTTTTCTGCAGCATGCCTCTGATCTCCCTGCAGTGCTTTTTACACATGATTACAGATGGCACAATTAATGATAACATCCCGTAATTAATTTGAGTGCATGCTCGGTGCCAGCAGATCAGTTCAGGATATTATGTGTGTGTGTGTGTTTGTGGTCAGAGACATGCTAGGCAGTGATAGTATTACAAAGACAACAGGAAAAGATGGAAAGGAGTGTGAGTGCAAGACTAGTTTAAGGTGACTAATGGTCAAGGAAGGTCCTTTCTTGAAAAAAGGGGGGAAATCAAGAATCCAGACATTGTACAGTGAACAGTCAGCCTTGAGCTGGCAGCAGTAGTCATAGGAGTGTATGTTTTGTCCCATACAGAGTATGGCGGCTTGGGTCTTGACTTCAGCTACAGCGTAGCGGTGGCAGAGGAGCTTGAAACATCAACTGTGGAGGCGTCCCCATGGCCATCGGTGTGCAGTCTGACATGGCTACTCCTGCACTGGCCAGGTACAATAACACAATGCTACATGAGTGATATTTGATACATCTGCCTGATATTTGTCACCTCAGTGTTACATACCCACGTATCCAGTGTTCTCACTATCTACCTTCACAGCTGCCTTTTCTTATCAGAAGGACGACAGCTACTCAGTGAGTCAGGCAGCGATGTCTGGTTTGTGTTATTCTCTTTTTACACTACCACTAGAGCCACTTGTCTCAGCGCTGGAGTACAACTTCAAACACTCATCCCACAGGGATGTTTCATTTTGAGGTGATAAAACGTTGCTTGTATTGCTGGCCCTGGCAACAGCTGCCACATTGTTTAGCCTGCAGATCCTTGTATTGTGTTTGATATATGAGTTTATAACACCAAGCCATGTCCAAACAGCACCTTTTATTTCAGACATTTATTAGGTCCAGCTCTGCAGGGGACGTCTTTCTCCTTTTTTCACCCATCTTTTCTTTGTGTGTGTTTATTTTAGTGTATTTTTACTGGTCTGTCATGAACGATGGTTTTAACAGTTGCACTGACTGCACTTAATGTAATCTTATAACTGTTAGCAACAGTTGAAAAACATTTTATATTGGTAGAAAAGCAGGATCTGCCCAAATGTGATGCTACACTGACAGCACAATGGCTGCAGAGTATTATAAACAATTGAATAAGGATCATCTCACAAAAGTTATTTTATGTCGACCAATAATTATAAATGTATGTATGCAGATATAGATATGACTGTGACTTATATTGGTCAGGCTACAGTATTTTTCAGTGTGATGCCTGTGACATCTTACTGGTTGTAGGTATGTATGTACACTAGAGAAACACAGCCTGTAGTACACCCCTTTATCAAAGTTATACTCCCCAGAGGGTATTAATATATTTGCTCATTCTTTGTTTCATCCACATAGGACCTTGGCTTGCTGTGTGGCATCCCCCTGCTATGAAACAGCTGCTAGTGACAGAATTCAGTGAAACAGACAGTTGGAGTCTCAGGAGTTTAATTAGGGGATCTACACCAGCGCTGCAATGAGTTCTTATGAAGAGAGCAGCAAAAAAAAAAAAAAACAGGATACCATGGGAGGTTTAGGATAAGACTCCTTCCTCCACCTCACTGCAACTGTAATTGCCTCAAACATGGCAGTGTTGTTTTTCAAAGCACACAACACACTGTCTTGTCTTGCCATGATTGGAGCGTGAAGGGATGGTCTTGTGTCAAGTAACCGCCTTTTTATAGTTACTAATAAGTTTTAATATCATGTTTGTGTGTGCAGGTTTGGTTCGGCCGAGCTAAAGAAGGAGTTCCTCCTTCCCTCCATCATGGGGGACAAAGTGGCCTGTCTCGGTGTTAGTGAAGTCGGAGCCGGCTCTGATGTCTCAAGTAAGTCTCTCCATCATCGTGCTCCTTCATCATCCTCTGGTCATTTATTATCCTCTAATTTTCTTTTTAGCTCCCAGAGGGTCATTTTGAAACCACCAGTGCTGCAAAAGTGATTGAGGTTTTATAATCAATTTGGCACTGACATTCTCTCAGGAGAGGTATGGTATGAGAGCGATGGTATGCTGAATGTGACACACTCACTGTCATCAGATTTCACCGCTCTTTCTTTGTGGATTAGTATATATTATGTTTGACATCTAGAGTAATACGCCAGCTTCAGATTCAGGTCTTTTGATAGAGGGGACAAATTGTATTCTCTGATTATTCATGCATTGAAACTTTTCATTTAACCTTCTGTCCACACACTTATCTTCCCAATTTTCTCTCTCTCTCTCTCCTCTATCCATTTACACACTCCATCACATGTCGAATCAGGTATCAAGACCAAGGCGGTGAGGCAAGGGGATGAATATGTAATCAACGGGGGGAAAATGTGGACCACCAACGGCACCCAGGCTGACTGGATGTGTCTCTCGCCAACACCAGCGCCCCACACAAGAACAAATCTCTATTCTGTTTGCCAATGAACCTGCCAGGTGCGCATCAGTTTGTTATTTGTGGGATCATTTTTCTACAAAAGCTGAAAATTAACAATTTTCTTATTATCATCTGTGTTTTTCAGCTCTATGATTTACTGCAATATTCCTACATGATTTTCCTGAACGCTTAACCACCACCCTCTCTAAATAATTTGTTCTATCACAAGAATTTATTATTATTGTGCCTTTGCCAAGATGTGTAATGACGTTTATTCCCTGTCCTTCCCACTATAGGAGTACAAATCGCACGCAAGATTGATAAACTCGGCATGTGGTCATCAGACACAGCCGAAGTGTTCTTCGATGACGTTCGTATTCCCTGCAAGAACATCATTGGCCAAGAAGGCATGGGCTTCACCTATCAGATGCTTCAGTTCCAGGAAGAGAGGCTCTGGGCAGCGGCAAATGGTGAGTTCTTCATTTCTCTTCTTCTCCTCTCCCCAGGCCATATCCAGAAATCACAGGTCATATGTCCTAGTTTATATAGTTTGCCACTTTCACTTCTGTTTTTCCTCACATCACATCCACCTCCTACAGATCTGGTTGTACGTTATGTAACTTAGGGATTGTCATTTCCGTTTCGGTTTCCAGAAATTAGGGAGTTCAGATCACAAAGTTCAAGTCATTATTCATCTTTAAAGTAGCAATTTGCGTTTTGCTTTGAGTAACAAACATGAGGCAATGTTTTCTTGGACAGAACATACTTATATGGAATTTGACCCTGATGTATTAGCCTGTTAGGTCTCATAAACGTTTGGGGCATCATATCATTAATCAGAGACACTATCACTGCCAAGAAAAACAAAGGTGACAGCTTCCATATACCAGCATTAGTAGTCATGTCACGTCTCTATCTTAATGCCTCCAGTCCTGACAGTGATGGACAACATCATTCAGGAGACCATCCAGTACACACGGCAGAGGAAGATCTTCAAGCAACCCGTCCTCTACCACCAGACAGTTCACTTCAGGTTGGCTGAGCTGCAGCGGAGGTCGAGCTGCTCCGCTCCCTCCTCCACCGTGCTACAGGTGAGGTCACATTATAGACAGACATGGCATATCAAAAATTAAAGATCGATGTTAGCTTGGTAGTGTAGCTGCATCTGACTCTGTTCTCTTTGACTGTGTGTCTGGATAAAGAACATTTATTTTTAAAGTCCGTGTAAAGGCAATTCCATGTTTTCTTTCAAAACACAATAAATATGTTGGAAAATAGTTGCTAAAAACATGTGAAAAGACTTTGAACAATGTATTGCTGAAATGTGGAGTTCAAACAGTTTTTCACCAGTTTTCAGTTCAGGATTTTGTGGGCGGTCCTGAAGCGAGACGTGATATCACGCGTGATCGTTAACATAAAATTAGCATAACTCCTCTTCTACACACAGCCGTCCTCATGGCACTCAGTATCACAGATAAGACTATAGCCTTGGTTGACTCAGCTCTGTAAGAATGATGTGAATGCTACACTCACCTTGGGTGGAAAATTTGCCCATGTGTGATGCAGTAGGTGAGTTCAAAAGACAAAGGAGGCATAGAGCGGGCTGAGCAATAATGTGGTTACTGTTAAGTTAACCTCATTGTTATCACATCAACAATGTGGTTGTCTGGCTATAAGACAGAACTGTAATTGTTAGCTTTAGCATCAAAGCCCAAAGCCCTATTTCACAAGCATTCAAGCTATGCTAACATTATATTTTCTGTCTTCTATTAGTTAATTGTTTGTCTATATTTCCTTTTTAAAAAGTGTAAATAAATGACTAACTTTAAAATCACACTTTTTGTACTTTAAAGGTGAGAAAAACACACGTAGAAAGGACTTGATTTTGTGTGTGCTTGTGTAACTTCAAACCACCACAGGCTTTGCCACCTGAAAACAAGCTCTCCCTTAATAAAATGCTTGATATGAATATGTGGTTGCATCTGTTGGGCGAGTGTCCAAGGTGTTGTGATTTTCTCGCTTTATAACCACTCCAATGGCTGGCAGCTTGGAATGAATCTATCTAGTTGGTAACAGTTCAAAGTCCATTTTGTTTGCCCAAGAATAGATCAAAGCTTTTGCATCTGTTTGGCACAGGTAGATAAACACACACACACACACACACACACACTTCTCGACACATTGAAACGGGACAGATCATGCCGCTCAAACACGTTCGTCTGGAGGATACCTACAATAGAGCCATTGATCAGTTGCACTGGGAAAAGGTCTGAATGGGGAAAATCCCTGAATCAGAGCCAGCCACAGGTGGTTCTGAAACTGAATCACATTTTGTGTCTTTGTTTTAGTTTTCCCTCTCTTCATTCTTTATCCAGCAGGACATTTTTCACTCTTCCACACTTGTGTCACTACTTTTGTACCTTCCTTCTTCTCCTGCAGCATTGTACATTAAAGGCAATGATGTCACCAAGCTAGCATCCATGGCCAAGTTAAAGGGAGGCCGTCTGGTCAGGGAACTGAGCGACAGCTGTCTCCAGTTTTGGGGAGGAATGGGCTACACCAGCGACATGCTGGTCAGCAGATTTTACAGGTGAGACTGGTCGAACAAACGTTACCATAACCGAAATATGTTCATAACCATTTAGTGATCTGGTTTTAAAGCTACTTTTCCCATTGTTCCCATCATCCTCTGAAGTAAACAACAGTGATTTACAGCGTATAGCACCCCTGTGAACTTTGGTTTTCCCATCCGGAATAAAGACTATGTTGCCACCCAACTACTGTTATATTTGGCTGGCCGCCATGTGCACCATTGTGAGGGTGCAATGTTTCTATGGAAACAGCATTTGGCAGGAGCTTGATAAAGCTGGCGGTCAGTGTATTTTATGAAGACATGATTCCTTAATCAAAAAGTTAGATCAGATTGATTGATGGCTTCTACTCAGACACAGCATGTGATTAAGTCGTATTAATTATCGAAGACGTGGAATTAGGCTCAGTCTCCTGTTGTGCCGTGTTTGTTTACCCACAGTATAATCAAGCAACAGTGTTTCATTCAGATCTCTAAGCCCTTATTTTACGCGGTGCTGACATCTACTGATGGGGTAAATAATGCAGCAAGGTGTTCAGGGTGCACATCATCATCATCATCATCATCATCATTAGACGCTGAATGAAATTCGCATGATGCTACAGGAAAAAAACACCAGTTTCTATTATCTTTGTCCTTTCCGCAGGGATACCAGGTTAATGTCGATCGGTGGCGGGGCTGATGAAGTCATGCTGGGAATCATCTCAAAGTACATGGATATGCTACCCAGGAACTGATGTCACAACACTGCTGATGAATTGTTAATGATTCACAATGAATTGCTAAACACAGATCACCTAAGTGCAGTTCTTTAAACTCTTGACACATGCATGGACGTTTTGTTTTTTTCCATTTTGCCTTTGATGATTTTAACTAAACTGTATGTGATCAGGCAGAATGATGAAGAGCCTGTATTTATGTATTCATATCTTTATAAATGTGAATAGCCTACAGCTGAATGGTCTCATGTGATCTGTAAAGGATTCATTTAAATACTGGTCATAATTTAAAGATTATTTTTATAGAGTAGATGTTAGATGAAGAAAAATAATGTACAAAACTGTCATGTAAAAAAAAAGATCTGTCTTTTTATGTGTTGACATTAAACGAATAAGCTCAAATAAAATACCAGCTCACTCTGAATATTTTCAGCACCATCTGTGTGTAAGTAGCACACACTCATATCGGTCAATTCAGAGGATAAAATTTGTTTATTTACATAAAAAAACATTATTTTACAACAAAGGTGAAACAATTAATAACACTTTTTTTGCATGGATGCCAAATACGTCCATTCATTCTAGCAAATACATACATACAAGATTGTTTGTCTCGGGTATCACTCTATAAGTTAATCACTTTTGACACAACTTGGGCTGTATTTGACAGATTCGCAGTTTCCTCACTGTTTATCCTACAATGTGCCCACGACTCCATTACCCAGTAGTATCTTCTACAGTTATCTGTTTGGGCTGATACCAAGTACATAAATATAGTGGCGGTGTCCACTTCAGATCAACATTTGTGATTTCCACTGCACATTGTCTTTAATAATCACAGACCCCATTTTATTTTTTGGGATACCATCAAATGGCATCAGCAGCAGACTCAATTTTGGGATTATTCTATGATATACTCAGACACATGGGCACCTGTAAAACTAATACACTTCTGCCTTTCCTTATTAATCATCATATTAGTCTAGTTTTGAGATGGATTATTGTGGCACAGACTGCAGAGGACGACGTGGAGATAAAAGGTCCAAATCTGAGCGAGTCCTCCTATCACCTCAGCTTGATGAACCAGTAGAGGATAAAGAAGACGAAAAAGCAGAAGAGGAGCATGTAGCACAACAGTTTGGTCTGACTGCCTCTGGACAGCTGTTTCACTCTGCCGATGGTGGCACCGAGCAGTCCGCCTGTTGAGTCAAAGTCTGTGTCCTGGTGTGAGACAGAGGGGTAAAAAGTGTAAAGTCCAGGCAGGCCAGAGAACATACTGCAACACTCAGATCTTAGGAAATATTGGATACTACTTTAGTATACTCATATACTGTGCTTTGTTAAATACATCTACTCCAATTTAGAGGGAAATATTGTACTCCACTGCATTCATTTTAAATGATCAGACTTCACTTATTGAATCTGAATACCTCACTATCACTTACATTTGTTCCAGTATTTAAAGGAATAAAAAATAAAACAATGAAGTGAAACTCACCATATCACCCAGCATTTTATTCTGGTATTTGACCTCCGTTCCTATTTCTATTGACAGCTGTAAACACACATTTATCAACGTGTAAATATCAAACACAAATATAACACAAAGCAGCATTAGTTTGCATTATTTCAAACCTACAGTTCACGTGGGAAAGTTAGGAGTTATTTCACATATCAGACATTTAAAACATCGATAGTTACTTACACTTTTCAAAGCGGTGACTTTAGCTCTCAGTCCCTCCTGTAGGTGTTCATTTTCCTCTTCATACACACTGTATCCACTTGCTACATAATTCCCAGAGCCTCCTTCACCTTCACGAAACGACAGCAATAATTAACACAATGTTATTAAGCGAATTTAACACTTTAATAAGCCTCCAGGGTTGTATAAACTGGGGCCTGGAGTACAAAACAACCAGCGTTCATTCATGTTTGGTAACAACATTAGCTAACGTTAGCTAGCAAGCTAACAAGCTAAGTATGACGTTAAAATCAAGATGTACGTCTGTGTCTTACCCAAACCAGCGCGCCTCATCTTGAAACACTAAAGAGAACACTGTCCTGTTGAGTATGTACCGGGGAAGAAAACAAATGCAGACTAATAAGGTGGAAAGTACCGCTATCGGTAACCCTGTAACTGTGGGAAGTTTGTGCACGTCAGCACACGCCACGACATCAGACGGTAGCCGGACGAGGACAATCTTTCCCTGACGTAACCTAGAGCAATAAGAAATGAATGCAAAAATATCAACACCGATAAGAACACTGCTAGTATTTCCACAATCAGTTAATATGAATATTTATTATAAGATAAATAGTTATGAAGCTAAATTTAAAGTGTCTGTCTGTGTATGTGTGTGTCCCTATGTAGTGTGGTTTGGTTAAAAGATACACACACATAAAATACATTAAAAAAACAAAACAATCTCCATGTGAAAGTAGCACACACTTGTCAATGATCAATTCAGAATATAGAATTTGTTTATTGAAATAAAAAAATAAATAAAAAAATAAATAAAAACTTTGTTGTAAAATAAAGTTTAAAAAAAAAAGTTTTAACTCATCTTGAAATCACAAACAGATTCAGCACATGAGATGACAAAACCACTAACAAAGATAAACTACACTCATCAGCAAATCTATCAGCACTTGTCCTTACTGACCGTGCCTCATACAAAGTCTGGACGGACAACATTTATCTTGATTTTAGTGTTAATCATTATTAGGGAACTGTAAATTGTGATGGGGTTTGCTCAATCCCATGATGAGTTCTTACAGGAGCGTAAGCTGTCACACATATACTTGATTTGGTGTTGAAGTTCTGATGTTGGATTTGTGGGTGATGATAGAAACTTAGTCTATTTAATAAATTCATTGCTTTTACATATATGCTATATATATATATATATATATATATATATATATATAATTATAGCGTTTACAAACAGATAGCAAATATGAACGCCAACATAGAGTAGCTAAAAACATACAGCAGCTACAGTAATAACAGGAAGGAACACTGAACTAATGCATTTACAAACTACAGATCTACTAAAGCTCATTTAATCAGCGATGTTCATATGAGACACCTGTTAACAGAGTAACAGCTGTAAATGGAGAATCAAGGCCAGGAGAGTACAGAACTTTAAAACCTCAAAAAATGAGAGCAAGCTACCACATACTGTATATATTTCATTAATTCGATCAATAGCCAAATCACACATCCTGTTGTACTAATGGCCTATATATGTCACTATACATCCAGTAATGCAGTTACCTTATGTGCTCTAGCTGTAGCTGGCTGAGTTGAACTCTCTGGGTCCATCTGACCATGAGCCCTGACGTCTTTGGTCACTTTGATTCTCTAAAAACCTCAGTGTGCACATGTGTGATATATTCAACCTGTCTTGTTGGAAATAAGGTTGTTATAGTATTATAGACATACTTGATAAAAACCTCTACCACAAATACTAGTGAGCAACATTTATACAGTAAATCCCAGTTAAAAAATGAGAAAGTCATTATAAGTTTAACTGATTATTTTAGGGTTGCTGCAGCGCTGCAAAGGTGAAAGAACCATGTTTGTTTTGTCTTTTCTCAATAAAATAAATATTCTATGATGTCCTTATCTTGAGGTGGGAATACTCATACCAATTGGTTCCCCTAACACGAAATACATGCCAACTTATGTCAAAGTCTCTCCTAATTTACATATAAGAAAAATATAATTCTGAAGTGCTATACTTAGGAAGAGAGCTCAAATTTTCCTTTCTACCATACATGCAAACACAGAATGTCCCACGGTGACAAACATCAGTGGGTTGATCTCCCTTTGGTGGGAGAAACATTATTATAAGAAGAAAATTGCTATGATGTTCCTTTTAGACACAGACAGATTGTTTCCTCTGAACACTTTGAAATGTGACCACCATAAAATTGAGACAAATATCCTCTGTGGCTTTAATAACAGGGCTTACTGACAGATCCATCTGTGCTGCAAGAGTTTCTCGATATTTCCAAAATCCTAGAGGTGCTATTTAGCAATGATTAGCTTTCCTTGAACCCTCCATACATCATCTCTCCCCAAGCCTTGTGCCAATATAACAGGAGACAGCTAATATGATATAAAAGATTAAAATGGCTCTCATGATGTTAATTTATTCTAATCCAATATCTTATAAATAAATACAACTTTAAGCCCCTATCTACCATAATGCATTTCAATCCCCCAGCACTCATCTTTTTATGTATCACCCTAAGGCTTCGCTGTATGCATGACCTTGACATGAGTGTCAAAGAAACAGTGGATATTGATTGAACTGTGTGCACATCTCAGTCTTTGTGGATCTGAGAGGATTGTGTATATCAGACGAGTCTTTAGAGAAAGTAATCTGGACGTTTGAAACCTGGTCTTAATCCTCAAACTTCAGATCCAGAACAACCCTGGTGCAATGATCGACACACACACACATACACTATTTATTATTTTCTACTGAGCAGTTATATCAGATAGAGCTTATGACGGCTTCTCAGAGATCTAACTTATAATATCAGGAATAACCGAAGGATAGTTTGACATTTTGAGAAATATTCTCACTTGCCTTTTAGCTGGGAGAAAGAAGAAGATTGATATCTTTCTCATTATTGCTATCAATCTTCTGACCCTAAACCCTGACTCTCTGCTAGAAAGCAATTGAGCATATTTCCCAAAACATCTTGTGACAATTGCTCAAATTACCAAGAATCATTCATTGCACAATTAGGAAAATAAATGTCAGAAAAGACTTGTTTGTAGTAGTTGCAGTTTGCATTAAGCACTGGAAAATAATGTTTCAATAACTTCTCAGGGATGGACCAGGATAAAGAGATACTCCCAGTCAGTAAAGCATGCTTCAATTTGGCAAGATAGGACCATAATTAGCTGAAAATGAGAATTGCTCACCTATCTCTGCACTGCACCTCTCACTGAATACTGCTGATACTTAACAATATCTGGCTCATCCTGATTAGCATAATTCCTCTAGAGAATGGAGCAATGGATGAGTCAGATGACGAAGGAGAAGTGTACATGCCAGAGGAAAGATCAAAGGACGCTATTGCACTTCCTGCTATTAGTCTCAGCAGAAAAGGGATTTTGATTCCTACAGTTAACATTGCTTTGAACAGCAGTTAAAAGAACTCAGCCGCCCCCTTTAGCCATGCTCAAAATTTCTCAGGCTTGTAAACTGATTTGGATCCTGAATAGATGACCGTGTTGTTCAGAATGGACCTAAATCCTTTCATTTGTCACTAAATGGGTTTTAATAAGATGCGCAGGAGAATAAAACTGTGATATTTGGGTGAGGTGGAAGACAGCTAAAGAGAATTAATGGACAAGGTGTGAGAGAGTATGGCTAAAATTAAAGACTAACATCCAGTTACATTTGATAACTAGATCTGCTGTAGAATCTATGAGCCTCAAAGAATGCAATATTCACGCTATAAATAAGAATAAATAAGGCATCATTAAATGAATAATCATGTGAATATATGAAGTAAGACAGAAACATAATTAATAGATTGATATAAAATGTTATTTTATCATTCTTATTTTCATTTTATTTTTATTTCAAACATCAGCTTCATCATCAGCATAAACCCCGTCTATATAAACATTATCCTATGAGCAGATGTGAACAGATATGTGTGTTTGTACAGAATATGCGTATGTATTTTCCCGGTTCCCCATTTCATCATTTCTTATTAGGATGAATAAGAATTAATTAAATTATTGTCTGGCTTATGTATTGTCATTTTGCATTATTCTGTCCAATCACAATTTGTCATCTTATTGCTTTTGCAGGAATAGCCACCAACCATTCATGCAAACAGAGCCTAACTGAAATTGAAAACTGACATTGCGAGAAAGAGGTTGGGGGAGGAGCAGTGTGCGGATATTCATCTGTTTAAAACCTCACATTTTAGCTTCATGGCTATTCCATGCTGCTGAATTCCTTCAGGAAATCCTGCTGTCAGTCCAAATGAACAATACTATTACTCAACCTAAAACAAGTTGTCACCCAGTTGGATCACATTATTATTCACTCATCTGTGTGTCTGTGTGTGTTTGCGGGCGAGTGTGTTTGTGTGCACGTGTCTGGAGCCTGACAATCCCCCTTGAATCCCATTGAAAAGGGGAAGAAACCCTGAACATCTGAGCTCCTTGTCTTTCTTTCTCGTTTTAATTGAACTTTGACTCATGAGTTGACACTGACACTGAATCCCTTGACGAAAAATATGTAACAGCATTTAGAATTGAATTGAAATATTGATTCACCTCAGCGTTGTTTACTCCGCTGGGAGCTGGGCTTGAGCGGCTTTGTTTTCATTCTGATTACAGTGTACACATGAGTCTTTTTTTTAATCAATGAATGCCATTCAAAGTGCCTCTAATTGCAAATCACATTACTGTTAGTTCTTGTCTAACTCAAAATCTGATGATGTAACATCACCTGACTGCCAGGCTTTGTCTTCCTGTCTGTCACCATCTTTCACACATGCACACACCTCTTATAGTGAACCTTTTCTTCTCTATCTACACTTAATGCACAGAAAACATGTTATCAGTGTGCTGAATGAACACCGCCTGAGGGAAAAAGTGAAGGTACGTGACCTGTGTGTTTAAACTGATATTGTGTCATAGCTATTGCTGTGGTTCACTGTGGGATGAAACCATGATAATCATTTATACAATATGTATATTATTATTTAAATTTTGAGCTGTTTGTTGGACCAAACAAGGATTTTTAATTAGAAATAATTATCAACAAGCTACATCAATATGTGTTAAAATACATTACAAGGAACAAAATCATTATACAACATTTACCGTTCAACCCCACACACGCAAAAAGTGACACAAAGCGATGCCCTATGCCCCCTGTCATGTGACACTGCAGCCATTGTGTAAAGGCTCCAGGTACATCCACCTTTTTGACTGCACATCTTTACTCCTGAGTCATCTGACAAACTCTGTGTGGTCACCGACTAAAACTCACCTGGCTGAGGACGCCTTGCTGTACACAGTCTAATGTCCATTAGCTACACAGATGCAGTGAGATTTAATCAAGCCTAACGCGGGCTGTTTACCTCAAGGCCTGATGCAACAGAGTGTAAGTGTATCTACACCTTATGAGATTATCTTGAATTAAGACAATCATAGTGAAATACCTCCTCACTTTGCATCATGCAGTCTGAAGCTCCAGTGCAGAAGTAAAAAAGTTACTTAGTAGTTTGGAGTTCTTTCTTGCCACAATTTGCAGATATTTTAATATAAATCTTATCACATTACAAAACTACTGATTAACAGCACTATTACTGTTACAGCCTCTGTAGTTTTTAATTATATAGAAGCATGTTTTTAGTCTTGAACAAATTTGACCGTTGCTTACTTTTTTATATTCACTAATGGCCATTTATGAAAGGTCATTTACAGGTCTGCCACCTTGGACACAACACTCAAACACTGGCCACAAGTTGCCTGAGCGCACTGAGTGGGCTAGCTGACATAATATCAACATAAACTTCATCACACATACCCACCATTTGAAACTGAGGGTACAATTCATTCATCAATTGATCAATAAGACCTTATTTCTATAGTACTTTTTAACCCCCCTCTTATAATATTGTAGTGAGGAAACATCAGAGGCAGAAAGAAAGAAAAAAAAATGACAATAACAATATTGCATGAATTAAACAAAATTTATAATTAAATAGACATACAGTCTGTAAAGGTAACATTATATTCAAGTGAGTAACCAATAATTATAGCAGAAATCAGAATCAGATCAGATATCAGAAATATGCATTGTGCAGTATTTCCCTCAGTAATGTTGTGGAGTATAAAGTAGCATTATTCAAGTAAAGTATACCAGAAAACTGCATAAAATAAACTGCACATGTACAACCCCAATTCCAAAAATGTTGGGACGCTGTGTAAAATGTAAATAAAAACAGAATGCAATGATTTGCAAATCTCAGAAACCCATGTTTTATTCCCAATAGAACATAAACAACATATCACATGTTAAAACTGAGATATTTTACCATTTCATGGAAAATATTAGCTCATTTTGAAATTGGTGGCAGCAACACATCTCAAAAAAGTTGGGACAGGGGCAACAAAAGCCTGAAAAAAGTATACAGCACAAATCAAAAACAACTGGAGGAGAATTTGACAGTTAATTAGGTTAAATTGGCAACAGGTCAGTAACTAGGTATAAAAGGAGCATTTCAGAGGCAGAGCCTCTCAGAGATGAGCAGAAGTTCACCAATCTGTGACAAACTATGTCTAAAAATTGTGTAACAATTTCAGAAAAATGTTCTTCAGCGTAAAATTGCAAAGACTTTGAATATCCCACCATCTACAGTGAAAAAAAATCATCAAACATTCAGAGAATCAGAAAGAGTCTCTGAACTGTCTGCAAAGGACAAGGTCAAAGGTCAAAACTGGATGCTCATGATCTCTGGATTAAAAATGGGCATGATTCTCGACTCAAATCACTGAATGGGCTCAGGAACACTTCCAGAAATCACTTTCTGTGAACACAGTTTGTCGTGCAATCCACAAAGAAGTCATATGAACACGATCCAGAAATGCCATCCTCTTCTTTGGGCCAAAGCTCATTTAAAATGGCCTGAGGAAAAATGGAAAACTGTTCTGAGGTCAGATCAATCAAAATTTTGAAATTCTTTTTGTAAACCATGGGCGCTGTGTCCTGCAGACTAATGAGGAGAAGAACCACCCAGCTTGTTATCAGCGGACAGTTCAAAAGACTTCATCTCTGATGGTATGGAATTGTAAATGAGCTAATATTTTTCATGAAATGGTAAAATGTCTCAGTTTTAACACGTGATATGTTGTTTATGTTATATTGGGAATAAAATATGGTTTTCTGAGATTTGCAAATCATTGCATTCTGTTTTTATTCACATTTTACACAGCGTCCCAACATTTTTGGAATTGGGGTTGTATAATAATGTACATTAATACACTGGTCCTGATTTTGTATTTAATTATTCATTCATTGGTTTGATGAGAGATGCCTGATAGCATAATTTTTTTTAACAAAGTCTGTTATTTCCTTGATTAGGGCAAACGTGTCTCAGGATGTTTGCATATCACAGCCTGTTTTAGGAAACACTTCCAGTCATCAGCAAACATTTGTAGACATAACAAATTTCATGTCCAGGAATTATTTTGGTACATTACCTCAAACAAAAGAGAAGCTCCTCTGAAATCTTAGATTTGTTGGTAGAATTAAACATTAATGATATATTTGTAAGTGCAGCGAGAAGAATTGGTTTGTTAGATTAGTAGCAACAGCTGAGCATTCTTTAAAAATCAATATCCAGGAATAGCACAGCAATGGGGAGTGTGCTCAGTCTCAAGGGTTACAAATATGTGCTGCTCTTTTACTGTTTTTCTGAAACTTTGAACTTTTATTTATTTATTTTTAAAAAAAAGGAAGAAATGCAACAATTTCCCCCACAAATAATATGGCCTGTTATATGAACTGCCTGTATGTTTGTTGGTAAAATACACACTTGTTAGTGTACATCCTCTTGTATATATATATATATTTCATTTTGCTGTTCCCACTTTGAAATTGGCGATACGACACTAAGCAGAGTCTGTACCCTTAAACTCCGCTGCACAGCTACAGTGAGGGCTACATCAATAAAAGCGATTGCTCTGTCTGCAGGATCACGTATGGTCACAAATCACCCACACATAACTGCGTGTCCCTGAGCTTTATAACTGAGTTAAAAGAATAAGGTTTGGGTAAAAACAAATTAACTTGCTTTACCAAATCCAATAAAGGTGTCCAATAAAGTTTGGTGATTGCATTTGTTTGAGTAATCTGAAAAAAACTCATGGTGGTGGTGGAAGTGTTTTGGTTTTGCAGTTTATAAAGGTGAGTCTCTCCATCCATCCTCTAAAAGTTGTTCAGGGTCATGGTGATGGAGTGGCTGGAGTAATGAATCATGATAATAAAAAGGGATGTATGCTAAAACTAGCATGCAGGGATGGAGCCAGACAGACATTCAGGGCTCAGCCAAAAGAGTCCTAGGACATTTTATTCCCATTTATGACAACTATATGAGCTATAATGTTTGAGCCATTTAAGATAATAGAATGCTTAAAAATCTGTATAGCATTTGGAAAATGTTCTTTGTCATTCTGAAACCACAACACAAAAAATGTTGAGGACACCTCATTTTCTTCCAAAAACACAACATACTGTAGGGCAGGAATTTCATTATTAATTTTAAAACCTGTTTTTGTTAAGCTACTCTGAAGTTCACAAAATTAATGTTTAGCTGACAAATCTGATATATTTGAATCCATGCCATACTAATATGGAAGTTAAGGAATCCCAACAATGCCAAGTAAATGTAAATACTTTAATACTGAACTGAATATGAGGCCAACAGAAGAACGATTACTCAAATTATATTATATTTCTTTCAGGATTACGATAGTAGGAGAAACAACACATATATTCTTGCTACTCTTTTCTTCTTAATTTCTATTCCAAATTTCTTCCACTGAAACAGGAAAATATAAAACAAAAGTATTAATATTTCTGATCAGAAACTGATCTGAAATCTGTGATGAATTGGTGACCAAGCCTCTTGCCCAATGCCAGTTTAGGATTAAGTTGTTAAAATGGGATAAACTTAAGATACAAAAGATTAAATCAGTGTTACGGTGGACCAACAAATGGTGATATTTCCCCACAATGTAACTTTTACTCATTTGACCAAGCGCCCAGCTTTTCGTGTATGTCCACTTTAATGGGAAAAGTTTTTAAAGACACAATTTAGCAGAGTAAATCATAAGCCATGCCGAAGCAGATTGAGCTTGTTGTTTTGACCATATTGAGAAAACATTTCTGTCATCTCTTCTAATTCCGCAGCCAAGCTGCATTCTTTCATTCAGTGCGGTAAGGCAAAAGCATTAATGTGCAAGCTGCTTTCGCTCTGGCTTCATTTTTATATGCACTTTCAATTTTAATAGTGGTGAAAGTTGGGGAACTGACCACAGGGACGTGCTGATACGCGGCTGATTCATTTGCTGCGACCACACGTCTGACAGCTTTCTATTAACTGTCATGAATAGTATTTTTTTTTCTCTCAATAAAAGAACAAACCAGAAAAAGCCTACCCTGATGTGAATTCCATTTTAAAGGCTTACCAACACACCAAAAACATAATCACAATTTTATGCACTGCTGTGTCCCTCATGTCACTAAAGCTTTGGTCTACTGCACCTTTCCTCCCTACACTGTGTCACTGCACTGCATGCCTTTGTCCTGATATAATTGAGTATCACCAAGGCTCAATTCCAGCAACCTTTTACACCCTTGGTGCTCTGTATAACAGGCTTTGACAAGTAATTCATAGTTTGCTGAGTAGTGCTATGAATTGCTTTAGGGTAATCTCCCCACAGGGAAGTGGCATAATGTCAACCCTCCTGTTCTGTTGCGCTTGTAGAATACTCATTGTGACCGCAGATGGCCTTGCCCAGGTATAGTTTATGTATTTATGTCCAGGCAGGACTGGGTGGGGAGCATTTGGAGAGTGAATTCCCACTGAAGTTCTGCAGCGGAAGATGTGCATAACGATGAAGGAACCATATGGTGGTCATAATGAAGCTTATTTGCACATTTCACAGAGGGAAAAGCACAACATTCTGTTAAATTTGCCAATGTTTGCTATTGCGTGGGCTGGACTACATTCTCTTTATTGCAATATATAATTCTTGCAACACTAGTGCTAATATTCTTCCAGTGTTCTGTGGCATGCATAGATGTTTTGCATAATAACTCACTGCCACATATTACTGTTTTGGTTTAGGCTAGTTTGACAAAGCAACAGAACAGAGACATAAAGCCGTGGCCCAGATATTTACTGCATATTGTATCAGTTTTATTGCTTAATGATGAATAAAGTTTGTATTGTATCGTATCATATTGTAACGTTTCGTATTGTATCATTTTGTATCGTATTTTGTCATATCGTATTGTAGATATAGATAGATAGATAGATATATTTGAACATTTCTGTTAAAATATGAATGTGTCAAATATAAAGCACATTACAACACAGTAATTAACAGTAACAGACTTTAGCCTCATCACCAGTAAAAAAACAGGAAACTGATAAAATACAACCACAAATATTCACGTAAAGAGTAACTTCACATAATATTTAGAGTGACTGTTTTGCTTTCCTCTTTTGTTGAAAGTCACTGATGAGTCTTAGCCAAGTATCATCCAAGTAAACATCCTGACCCACTTCCAGCTTGAAAAGTACAATTTGCCTATATGAACTGCAGCGATATTAGTGCAGAAGCATATTCCAAAAAAAGCAACCATGAATCTCTGAAACTTGTCATACCTCAGTTAATGGAAATCTAAAGCCGGAGGCCTTGTAGCAGAATGTGATTTATTATTAAACTAATGCAGTAAGTGAAAGTTCAACTATTATTATGCAGCACAGTGTAAGATCACAGGGTTTAATCACTCAGTTCTTTTATTGCAACGATCACAGCAATATAAAAACATTATTATTATCTTGACTATGCTTGTATCATTTATTATAAGTCCCAAAAATGTCACTGATCACATCAACCACAACGCTGTACTTTGCTGTACTAGAGGAAGAGCAGCAGTGCCACCTAGCTCAATGTGAACATCTCTTTATCTGTACGAGCCAGTTCAAGCTCTTAATGGCCAGGCATATAATTAGTCTGTATATTAAGATTGATTGACATAATGAGTGATGGATACAGTCTGTCTGCTCCTGCTGTGTCAGTGCAGAGAAGATCATATCAAAACACCGCAGCCAGGAATACATTAGACATCACCTTTGCTTTGCTGTTTTTATTTTTAGTAGAGTTACACAAACACATGAAAAAAACTTTATTTAGACGGACACATCCTAATTAGTCTTAGGTTAGCTCTTCTCAGTGTTGTTAATTTCGTCATCATGCACACAGCATGCCCTCGCATGGCTCAAACAATGAGTCATCATAGCTCTGTCAGGGGAGAAAACAAACAAACTGATGAAACTTTAGTTCTTCTCTCATTGTCATTCAATACAAACAAAAGTCAATCTGGTTAAATGAGAATATTTTGTATTGTTGTGCATAGACACAGTTTCAGATGCATTTTCTGTTTGTGCTTTTATTTGGTTTGAGGTGTCTCAAGGCCAATTTAGAAACTGCTCAGCTCAACTCTTGGCAGTTCTTTAAATCACACTATGCGACAGGGGTAATTCTAGTATTTCAAGCCCCAACAGTACAGTTATTACTTTTATTATTTGTAACCTTCATACCATCATAATGTTTGTTATTCCAGTGACACAATTACAATCATTTGCCAGCCAAAGGTTTTGCAAGTTGCCATTACTGTCTCATCCACATCCTAGTTTTTGCACCCAAAGGAATCATCTTTTTCTTTTTTTTTTCTTTTTCTGTCTGCTGGTCTGCACTGCCAAAAGCACGTTGAAGAAATGAACAGTTGATTTGTTGCACACTTCTTGTAACACAATTTTCAATCTCTGGGCTTGGGGACCAAATATATTAAATCATTTCAAGAAAAAGTGAGTTTTAAAATCCAGTTGTTGAGCTGAAAGTCTTCTTTTATTTTTAACCCAAATCTGAAGTAATCAAATGAAAGTCATGTAACTCAAATCCACACCACTGGCACTTTAAAATAATGCAATGAGACTGATTTGCCTGACTTTGTCGTCAGTAAAGAAAAAAAAATAATTCAATGTATACGTAGAACATATAGACGGTATACTGTTTTAAAGTATGAAACACATAGCTAAAATGAAATGTAAGTATTGTACAGTTTTAAAATCCTTTGACAAGTACAGCTCATTTAGAAGAAAAGACATAAAAGACATGAAGATGTCAAAGCCCACATGGACAGCACCCTTTCTGTTTGTTCTTTTGAAGCCATTTTACTCTCTACACTCTCTCTTCTTTCTGCATACATTGAAAAAACAGCATTTGTGTAAATTTGAAAGCACTCCAGGAAATCTGCGTTTGAACCCCACACATGTTTTTCTTCCCAGTTAATTCCCAAAGAGAACTCGATGGAGGAAAACATTTGATTGATGTGCGCCACAATGCTTCAACTGACAAGCGTCCATAGAGTACGTGCCCAAAAAAAGCAACATTTTCCTCATTTTGATCACAAAAATGTAACATGGCTTTTATCATGCAACTCCTTAATGGAGATAAATGCCACAGTGTCGTGACCTGACCAATCGACACTCCTGAAACGAAGCAGATCCAATTATCTCATTCACCTTTTAGCCTGCAAGACTGTTCAATCTCAGGAGTCCCAGCTGTTAGTGACTCTCAGACGAAGTAAACAGGCTTAATGTGGATCCTGAAGACCCCCCAAACAAATCCACAGTAATGTGCCTATGCACAAGTGAGAGTGCTTTAAAATCCCAGTTGCTTACAAGGGAGGAGACTTTTATTGATCAACAGATGAGTGCGTTGTCTCTCTTATGACTTGCTTGCGTACCGTGCTTGCAATTTTCTTTTTAATGCTCTTATCTCGAGATAATTATTTCACTGTCTCTAAAAACAAGCTTTGATAACGAGATAATTAATCTGTGATCTAATATTTGATTCATATCATGAGCTTTAAATATGACAGGCTAGATCTGCAAGGCTGCCTGTGGGAGAATATCAATCATAAAGCAGCAGGGGTGATTGGACACTGACAAACAGACATAAGGTGTTATAAAAATTAGGTTTATACTGTGTTTCAGATGTCTTAAATCATTTGAAAATTAACATAATATACACATAATAACATAAGGGAATGTTTCTTTTTGTTCCCTCTCTCAGTTAGATGTTGAACTGCAAACACAGGCTTTGAATTCAGGTGTACCATATCTCTTCCCAGAGCTCGTGCCATCCAATCTTCTTTTATTTTTCCCCTCATTTCAGTGACACTGTCCTCTACCACAGTACAATACTTCAATGTCATGCTGATTTTCTCTTGTCACAATAGGTACAAACACAAGAACTTCAGATCCACAGGCTCTGGGACACGACCACAGCCCGGAAGAGCTTCATATTTAAATATAGAAGGGACACGTGGTAACGTGGAGGTGAGGTTCTGGTCAGATGAGTCATAGCGAGTTTGATGGTAACGTTAGAAAACAAGTTGCTGGCAGATGCTGTTAAGTTGAACAGTTCAATCTGAGGGCTTTTCCATATTTTGTCACCAAAGCCACTGTATCTAATTTTATGCCCTTGTCTCTGTGATTCTCTTTCAAATGTGCACAAAATCCCTGCTTTGAACTTAAATCACGGACACAAGGCAGCTGGAGAAGACAATGCACGGGTAGAATAATAGCAAAACACAAAACAGTCAGCAGGAAGATATAGGCAATTATAGAAACACAGTGTGGCATCGGTGGTGATTACAGCTTGTGCATAGGCAGAGGAAAAATCAATATGGCTGGTTGTGACTGACAGGATTATCCTGTGTTGTCACTAAAACGAAGAGACAAGGATTTTAGAGTGATTAGTGAAACTTCTGTGGGTTTGTGCGAATCTGTCATGCAGTCTCGTCAATCGACGTGAGAAGATTTCTTTCTCCAGCCAGTTAAGAGAAGTAATGTTTACTGACATTAACAGGGATTTCAGTCCAAAACCATTGATGATTTTAAGACTAATGGTGATTGTTCAGGTCAATTTTTAGATGTTTTAATGGACTTCTACTTAATGTTTCTCCTGTTACATCCCTATATATTAAAGTCTGAATGTGTATCCACAAGCCTATTGTCCTGTTCTAGGTAATTTACCAGCTGCTTATCTTCAGTACGCAGGCTGTACTCAGGTCAGTGCCACATGTCAAATAACAAGATTGTTCACTATTGGTTGCTGGAACCAAGCTGGCTACTGTAATAAGGTTGGCTCTGTGGTAAAAAAAAAAAACATGTTACAAACCACACAACTGATTCAGGAAAAGAGTAGGACAGAGTAGAAAGCCTTTGTTGTCGTTGAACAAAATGCAACAAAAATAAAAGCAAACTCATGATCAATGCAATAAGAAGACAAAACTCAAACAAAACAACCTTCACCAAGCAAACATCCACAGCCAACAACACAGGTTCTAATGGAGCAACCGCTTATCCCAATCAGGGTTGCAGGGGGCTATCCCAACTGACTTTAAAAATGACTGAATATTATTGCTGTATATTGAAGACAAGCAACACTAACTCAGAAAAACATTTAAAACATTTCAACCAGCTTAATGGTGATCTAGTCTGTTTCCAAAGAACACTTAAGTACAGTGTGTGTTTTCAAACCCCATACTGTGCTGAGAACACACAGTCATTATGTTAAATCAGTACTAATCACCTGGATGTGTCATGGACTCACAGTAACATAATCAAGAGTTTGCACACACTCAGGGTGACAAGAAGGAAGATGGAAACAGTCGACCTCCTGATGGTCTGGACCCATGACTGCAGGGCAGAAGACTGAATGTTCATGAGAAAACAAATCTATAGATCAGTCATGTTTATGTCCACAACAATCAGGGTCCACGACAGGAGCTAGAAGTTCTGGACTGAGCAGATCTATGAGCAGGAGACTGCTAAGAAAAGAATCAGGATTAGGAGAATTGCTAAATAGTGGATATGTGGATATGAATACATTAAACCTAACAGCCAAACCTTTGTAAATATGACTGAAGTAAGTTATATCCATATGGTTTAAAATTAGTGGAGGAAATATGCAATTATGCTACCTTAAATGACTCTATTTGGTCATTTAGTTTGTGCATATTAACATAATGTTATTTGACATGCATGTTTTGTGGAAAATGTGGTTTAAAATCTTCTCAGTTTATATTATATTTAAACAACATTTTGATCCAGTCCATGTCTACTTCTTTTACTTCTAAATTCAAACAGATCGTACTGACATTAGCTTCTAGCTGCCAGGAGAGGAATATTTAGTAACATTTACTTACTATCTATGAACTAGTTTTGGGGTACAACTCAGTGAGATTTTTTTAAAGAAGCATCAAACCATAATTAAAATCATGAATCTATGACAGTAAAAAGGATAATTGTAGTGAAAGATTTTGTTGTCAGGACATGGAGTTTTGCACTGTCGCCTCACAGCAAAAAAGGTTCCTGGTCCGAACCCACATCCAGCTGGTGCCTATCTGGTGAAGTTTGCATGTTCTCCCTTGTGTCTGCGCGGGTTCTTTCCTGGTACTCCGGCTTCCTCCCACAGTCCAAAGACATGTACTTTACTGGTGACTCTAAATTGTCCATACGTGTGAATGTGTCTCTGTGTGTCAGCCCTGTAATGAACTGACGACTTATCCAGGGTGTACCTTGCCTTTTCTTCACTGTCAGCTGGGCTCAGCTCCAGGCAGGAGGCGTAAGTGGTGGATGGATGGATTTTAAACTATGGTGCACTGCTGTTTCTCTTCTTGTTAATTAGGCAAAATATCCACCAAGCTGCCCATTACCCAGCAACTGAAATTAAATCTTAGAAGCCCCAAAATACTTTATTTCTCCTCAAGGGCACATTTCAGTTAACAGAGCCAATTATCATATGCATGATTATCCATGTGTCTTGGTGGCCCATCTGTCTCTAGTCCGCTGATCTGTGCCTCTCTCCTCCCTGAAGCTTGTCTATGAAGTTCTGACACTTTTAAAACTAATCTTTATGTATGGCTGCTGTCGTGAGCATCTGACTGCATTTACAATTATAATGTATGCAGATCAAGCTCTCAGAGTCTCCTGGTGACTCTTGAATGACTGAACGAGACCTTTGGTATATACAGCTAAGCAGAGGAGAGGCGAAGCAAACATGGCAGGGTCTTTCTCATCGAGTCAGTCAGATTCTGAGAAGAGTTCTTCCAGAGAAGTGAAACAAAATGAGATTAGATCTGACGTGTATCTTTCTTCACAGACCATGTGTAGCTTCTTTCAGGAGATCAGTATCAATAAACTTGTATTCCCCTATTCCCATATTGGAAGTGTTATTTGGCTCAAAAAAGGAGCCAGATTAGAAAAAATTCCAGGAGATTGGAGGCTAATATCAGGTGGAAATATTGCACCCGATAACAAAAGCTTATTGTAATGTTTGAAGAGAACTCACAGAGGTATGGCTTCAGTGAAGATGTCCTTAAACCAGTGTCAGTATCATTCTGTATAATGGAAATCATGAATGAAAGAGAGAGAGGAGGGGAGAGAGATTCACAGAGGAGAGCTGCAGGATAAGACGTAGTTATGATCTTCATGTAGGCGTAGAAGCAACTTGTCCCTGAATTTGAGCAGCTATCATAATGATAAAGGCCTAAAGTCAGTGTAATAAAATAAATTTACATTTTAATGTGTACTTGTGTGTCTTGTCTGTTTACAGTTGAGTTACTAGTTCTATGATTTTATTTACAAAACCTGTGATATGCTTATGAATCATGATTTATTGCTTTAGACGAAACGGTCAGGAGTCATCAGGAAAAGGTGAACTAATCAGGTTCTTCGTTATAATATCATTGGATGCAAAAAACATTAAGTAATCACGCAGGAGCCACTTTAAGGAACTTGTCATTTTAGTTTAGACTCTGAATTAGTAATTAGTAATGCTTCTGATGCAATAAAATTGATCAGTCGATCACATGTCCATAATTGTCACACAGCTCCTATATCTTACACAATTGACCTTCATACATTTATTTTTGGTAGCTTTTTGCCTACTATAGGGACAGCAAAAACAAGTGGACCTGGACATCATCACCTGTTAGCAAACAGTTCCAACAGTTATGGAGGGATATTATTACCCATTATAAGTCTTGTTTTCTGTCACATGGCGAATGTAAGTCCTCTAAGTCACTCTATTTTAGCTCTGTTTTCATCTCAAACAACTCGTAAAGGAAAGATACAGCTCTGTAGCTGCTAAATTCTCCACTATGTTCACAAGCTAGCTGTTAACTCTGTCTCTTGCTGAGTTAGTGCAGCCTGCTGCAGCTGAACCCAACATCACGAGAGCAGTAAGAGTGAGCCAAAAAAGTTAAATAGCTGAACAATGAGCTGAAAGTCTCTGCAAAGCTCCATAAAGGTGAGCGGAGCTACAGATTCAGGTTTTCTGTAGATTCTTAAAGTGACCACATAGTCATTTGATACATTGTCATAATAAAATATTCATTTTAGCCACTTTTGGAAAGACTTACTAGCAAAGGAGCATGTTTACACTGTAGTCAGGCCATTTAAATAAAGGATCTGAATACTTATTTCTAATACTTATTTTGTATCCCCTTTTCTCCACTGTCCCTTCCAGATAGCTTTCATTGATCAATCTTTCATCATAAACTGAGCATGTAAATCACCACAGCCACAGCCTGCTCAAGGGATTTATTTAACAGCTTGGCTCTATTTTTGTCCGGCCACAAACAGAAAACAATTTATTGACGAAATATATTACTTGTAAACGTGGACTGACAGATCATTCAATCATTGGGAAGTTTTGATGACCCGTATGTCATCCTGCAACCCATCCTGCATCATCAGAACCAGGAGAAAATCAAAACAAAATTTATTCTGCAGACTGACAGCCAGGTCAAGCTGTACTTTAAACTGTTATTTATTTTGGTCATAAAGAGTTCACAAATAAATATTTGGATGTGACTGCGTCGTTTTGCGGAGACTGCAAATGGACTTTAAAGATAGAAGTTACAAAAAGGGAGGAAATTATGCATCCTGACTCCATCGCCCAGGACCAAGCACGAACCTGGGGAGACAGACCTTCTCTGTAGCTGCCCCCTCCCTCTGGAACTCTCTCCCCAAACAAATCTGTGACTGCACTGACTTGCCCACCTTCAAATCACTCACAAAAAACACACCTTTACCTTTTGTTTAGCTCAGTCTAATGTGTTTTTAGTGTACTATTTTATATTGTTTTGCTGATTTGATGTTCTTTTTTATGTACAGTGTCGTTGAGTATCTAGAAGCGCTTTTTTTTTTTTTTTTTATAAAAATGTATTATCCTGTACCACAACATGAAACCATCAATGGAGAAATGAGTACCATAATCAGCAGACGAGCAGAAAAGTCAGGTTTTCTTGGAAGCAGACGAACCCAACACTTTAGGCAGTCTTGATGTGGTAGTTTGGTCCACACCACGAATGAAATAACAGTGTTTATCCTAAATTAAAAAGCCTAAATTAATCAGAATATATAGGGAAAATGCACAGAGTGTGAACACAACATGACAAAAAGCTTTAACTATATTCTGGAAAATCATTTTAACACGCATCCTGCTTCCAAGAATTCGAACATGCACATGGACATGCATTTGAGTTGAGTGTTGAGATGAATCAAACCATCGTGGTAGATATTTTCTGTTGTTTGTGTTTTTCTTTGAACAAAATAATTGCTCTCTACAGGCCAGAAGAGTACATATAAAAGGATCTTGGAAATCACATGGGTAAATACAGGTTATTATGTGATCACTGCAGACTTGTTGTCAAAGAAATTATGTCCCATCCCTGAATTGGCTAAATTAAATCTGAGCGCCATCGAGGCATCCTTGAGCAAGGCTCTTAATCCCTGGCTGCTCCGGTAGAGATAACAATGACCAATACTTCCAGGTGTGAATGTGGGCAATAGAGTGAGTGCAGAGCAGACTGTATTTACACTCCCCATTTACAAGAAAGTGTGAAGGAAGACCACACTACAGATACAGTACAGTGGCACCCTCCAGTGGACAATAAGACAGTGCTTTCCACAGCTGCTTTTTGTAAAGAGGACACTAAAACAATGCCTCATAATGTATTTTAATCTTATGTTTCCTGCAAGAAACATGTATATATGTATGCAAAATGACATGAAATCCTTCCATGTTGCATTGATGGAGTTAAAACCACAGTAGTTTTTCTCCTGTTCAGTAGACACAGCAGAGAAGATCAAGGAGCAACGTGTTCAGAGTGTCTTGTTTATTGAGCATTTAACCAGAAGAGGATGCTGCTCTCTCACTCATGAAGAGAAAGGAGAAAAACTAGCAGTAGTCCAAGGCTGCAGTTAGCAGAGGAGATTTAAGGGGTGGTCAGAGAGTCTTTATCTGGCATGAAGTAGCAGAATAAAAGAAAAGATTAAACACAGTTTGAACATTCACCATTAACAAATATCCAGTGTTTTGATGCAATACATTTCTATTGAATGGCACAATAAAAAAAAATGCACAAAAAAAGTGAATACACAAATCTTGGATGATTTATACAAATGTTTTTTATCTTTCTTGCTTTGTTTTTTTTTTTCTCTCTCGGAGAAGCAGTTAATTTTTCCTCTTCTATCTGTCTCTTTTTTTAAAATTTTTGTCTGCACATGGTTGGGGCGGTCCATAGAAAGGATTGTGGGAGGTGCTTCGAAAGCTTCACGTTTCTCACATTGTTGCCAGAGGCGTTTGAGGTGAAATGCTGGTGTGATTCTCAAAAAATATGTTTAAATGTAGTAATGAGCAGGTAGAAAGAACTGCAGTTTAGAAGTCTGTATCCCACTGGAGCTTTGAGGAGAGACAGCAGTCTAGACACTGGAGACTGTGATGAGCTGTAATGGTTGATTAACAGCGTGTATGTGGAGTATATGCATTTACTGCCATGACTGCGTAGTGCCACATTTCCACCTGGTAGAACAGGAAGTGGAATAAAAAGCTTCACATCTCTGCGGATTGCACTCTGTTTGTGTTTACTGCATGCTTGAGTTGCAAATAATTAATTGTGTATGCTTATCAAGATTAGCAGCATATTCAGAATCCTATTATCCACTGTGCACTTGTTTAATCGTTCCACGGTCTGGATTTGTCTTATTTTCTTCATGAAATCATTTTTAGTTTTGGCTTCAGACACTGATCATTAATATACCTAATTTATTAAAACAAATAAAAAACACTGCAACATTTATTAGTATTGAAAGCCAAACATAAACAGACTTCATCTGTAAACAGATGTTACATACATACTTTATATTTTTGCATCTTGTCTTAAAACTGAAACTGATTCTCTACCTTTTTTCTCTATTTTAAGGACCACATTCCTGCCGATAATTTTGGAAATTGTTTGACTTTATGAGTCAAATTGGAGAGCCCAAGTTAACCATAAGTTTTGGTCTGTATGTGACTGTATGCGGAGGAGGAGCAGCCTCAGTCTGGCCTTTAGGTCCTCTGATGGAGCCATCTTCATAGACCCAGCCCTTAAACCAGGGCACAACTATGGACCAGGAAATGATTAGTTACTTTCTGGAGCCAATCCCAGCTGGCAGCACTGTACATTCCTAGCAAAAATATCAAGTTGATACAGTAGAATATTACTTATTATTTCACTGTAAGACCTCAGTCGTCATGAAACATAAAGGCATCCTGGTAGTCAAGTGGTTAAGACACATACCCCAGTGTCTGCAATGTCCCGTTTGATTACAGCCAGGGACCCATGTCGCAGGTCATCCCCCTCACTTTTCCCATGTTTCCTGTGTCCTGTCTCACTCTATCTACCAATTAAGGCCAAAATGCATGGTGGTAAGGGGTTGCAAAACTGACAGATTTATACCTGAAGACAAGGGGGGAAAAATCAGAAAAAGGAGGGTGGAACAGTGGACTTCAATTTACAGACTTCATTACAACTGTGGTATATTATAGTAATATACAAAAGAAAACCCATCCAGACATAGCCAGCAAAGATAAAATAGATGAAAGTGTCAATGTTTATTCCCAGTCAAGTAACTATCAGAAATCACAGTCACATAATGTATTCTATAGTTGTACTGTACAAAACAATAAACTGCAGATTGTTTGCACGACTGTTTTTCCAATTCAACAGCAAAAGCTCAGTCTTAACTTTCTGCATGCATTTTATGAGTGGAGGCTGATGGGACCCAACAGTGTGTCTGTCTGAGAAGTCTTGAGAAAATGAGAGAGCACAGCTCGGTGAAAATGGCCTGTGACCGAGGTAGCAGCAGCTGAACCATCACTGCGCCCTTCATGCACTGCTGTGTGGTCACCAAGCCGGCATTTAGACTGCACAGAGCACAGGAAGCAAGTCGACTGTGCTGACCCTCCCTTTATCCCTGCAGGAACCCACATTATGTGAAGGAAGGAAGGAAGGAAAGAAAGAAAGAAAGAAAGAAAGAAAGAAAGAAAGAAAGAAAGAAAGAAAGAAAGAAAGAAAGGTATCATCAGAGAAAAAAGAACAAATAAAGAAGCAGACTATGGTCAAAGAAGTAAAAAAATCACAGTGAGAAATGTGGAGGGAATGAGGAAGAGACAGAGAGGCTGAGAGAGAAGAAGGAAAGAGAGACAGGGAGGGGAATAAGAACAGGAGAGACAACGTGGCAGGAGGTTTCGTCCGATGTAGACCTTGGATGAGATGATAGCACTTTGGGTTCATCTGAGGATGAGTGCTGGAGGAAAGCTCTGTGTAACCAGTCATAAGTCTGCTGTAACTAAACAGTAATTAACTTTCAAAACCCTTTAACTGCTGTTTGCACTTAAACTAATGGGGCTTTTTGCATCGTGCATTTCAGTTTTCACTATCTATTTGATGCCACACCTCGCTGCATTAAATGCAGTTTAATATAGGGCATTTCCCATAAATGAATCCATAAATTAATATAGTCTACATTTAATAGCAGTACTGCAGTGTAATGCATAAGTATTATAGAGGTGGACTGCTTGGTTATTGTGTTTCCAAAGCACAATTCTCTCCTCTCTTTGTATTTTCTCCTTGCAGACAGACTTTATCACAATGATCAAGTCTTCCTATTAAAGTGGAACTTTCTGTTTACCCCAAGAAAAGACAATTTGGCTGTCGAATAAATTAGATCTCTATAAGGTCACGAAGAAGATTGTTGAATGTTTCATATCTGTGCAAAACCGTGAAAAAACTGTTGAAGCAGTTTGACCTTTGTAGTCTGGAGTGTTTGAGCTCTTATTATCCCTGTGAATAGGGATTAAGACCTACAACTATGCATGCTTTGGGCTGAAGTTGGGATGGGTTGATAGCTGATGTAAAGGGCCTTTGAGGTTTCACGCTAAACCCCATGTGAAGGTGTCTTATACTGAGGAAATGTACATATACTGCAGAGCAGATGACAGGTAATTATGGGTTTCACCTCTCCTTGGCCCACCTTTCAATTTTACACTTTATTGCTGTTGAAATTGGGGGATTCTCTCAACGTGCAATCACAGGCCACGTGCCTGTAAAGACCAGGTATGGCTGGCACACCCACACACTTCAGTACATCGAACCAGAGGTGGGATTTACAGGTGTGTGTACAACTGCTTTCCCTTCTATGCAATGAAAGTTATATCTATGTAATCGCTTCATATGTACTGTCCATTACTGTTAGAATATTAATCATACCTAAGTAGAAATATCATATCGTCTGTCGCCCCTGTTATTTTAGCATATGGTCACTAAAGTTGTTTTAACCGCTACATGCTAATAGCTTAAAGTTCAGATAGTGAAAGCTAAAGCAAAGAGATACCAGTGTTACAGCACATACCTGTTTAGACAGGAGTTTGGATAACCTGTATGCAGGTCTGCATCTTATCTTAGTGTATAATTTGGTATTAATGGTATTAATATGACTTTTTTTCTTGTATACTGTATAATGTCCATGTAAAGGACTTTGTGACTTATGTCTGTGAAAATGGCTACACAAATACAATTTACTTACTGCTAACCAACATAATGCAGAAATCCATTGGTTACACCTAAACCATATGCCTAAAGTGGATATTGTTATAATGAGTTCTGTGTTTGTTTCTTGAGTCATGTGTTGTAAGATACTGGTAAAATTTGGTGACATATTTAAAGGAATAGTTCTACATTTTAGGAAATATGCCTTTATGGTTTCTTGCAGAGTTAGATGAGAGGATCAATACAACAATCATGTTCGGTACGGTAAATCTGGAGCTACAGCCAGCAGCCAATTAGCTTAGCTTAGCTTGGCGCAAAGCCTAGAGCCGATCCACCTTCCATCACCTGTAAAGCTCGTGTTAAATCTCAATATATATCAATTTTTTGTTGTTGTTGTCATTACTATGAAGTTGTCAGGCGGCCACTGGAGAAATCTGGCGGTTGATATTCCCAGTTAAATTATAATCCAGTATAAACCAGAGTAAAGCTACAACTAAGTGAGCTCTAGAGGTGTCGGTAGTAAGATTCTTTTTATCTCTGTGCAGAGTTTGGCTAGCTGTTTCCCACTGATTCCATTCTTTACGCTAAGCTAGGCTCACTGTCTCCTGGATGATTTAACCGATACATGTGGACGAGAGATGTATCAATATTCTCATTTAACTCTTGGTTAGAAAGTAATGTCAAACTCTTCCTTGCTAACAGACCATTTAAGAGTGCAATAACAATCAGAAAATAACATTAAACCTATTAAGATTCAGGAAATCCCTCCACCAATCACAAGGAAGCATCATCCTCCGTGAAACGTCGCAGGAATAGAAAAGAGGGTAGGGAAGCAAGGAGTGTGCAAGGGTGGGAC
>JAAROE010000146.1:0-10568 GCA_036365135.1 Miichthys miiuy | reverse complement strand
ATATTAAACTGAGCCTACAATAGCGTGTAAGGTAGCCTATAGTGCTAGCTCAAATTATTGCACAAGAATTCATGGGTCACCTGTCATCAATGATGTGGAAATTATGCCTATTATTATCATTATCACAGATTATTATTAGTATTATTATTTGTTTGTTTGTTTTTTTACGAATAGACTCATTTATTTAATAATATGTTTAATTCATGAATGTGTATTTCCAGAAATATTTAAATTGAAGAAGAAGGAAAAACACTTGATCAAACAAATAATTTGAATATTTTGTAAATAATTTTCAATGGAGGCACTAATTCTTTTTGAAACATTTGACATGCTGTATGTCTTAGATTTGTAATACATCAGTGCTTTTTAGCCCACTTCTGTGATATTGCCAATGGGTTTTGAACATATTATGTTAAGGGATCAGTGTGTAGGATTTACTGGCATCTAGTGATGTACTTCCAGATTGCAACCCCGCACTCGCCCTCCTCTTACAAGCATGAGAAACTATGGTGGCATGAAAAATGTGAACTAGAGCCAAACTGTTTGGTTTGTCCATCCTGAGCCACTGTGGAAATATGGTGGTTCAACATGGCGGACATTGTAGAAGACGATAAAAGAAAAAGGCTCCTTCTAAGGTAACAAAAACATAGCTTTCAGGTGATTCATAAATCATAGGGATGAATTTTACTTTATATAACATTTCTGTTATATTCTGTAAATAGAGCACCCTAAATTTTACACACTGGACTTTTAAGTTAATGAATAATGTAAAATATCTCAAAGTTACTGGCATTTTTAGGATTTTACAATGAGGCTCATTTGAATTTTGTTAAACCAATGAAACTGCTCATTGAGCAGATGGACTGACCTACTGAAGGACGGTAAAGTAAAGTATGGCGACTACTGTCGGTACAACTGTCCATATTTACGACAGTAGTACAGCACTCTGAAACTGGGGATGCTAAAATTGGAAAAAATACCAATTTCTACAAACTGTTGCTTTAACAGCATTGCTTGTTTGTGGTGGTGGGTTCCGAAATGCCATGATCACGATTCACTGTCCATGGTTCTGAAGTGTCTCTAATGATTGCTTGGCTGTGTCATAGAGTTTAGGCTTTCATGGAATTTGGTTGGTCTTGTGTGGTAGGAGGGGTTGGCTGTCATGTGTCATGCACCATGGCTCATTTTCTACATATTACTCAGAGTTGCACGCACAGTTTGTGTGATTATGCAAGGAGGATTTGCATTTTGCTCAAGAAGGTTTTTTTGTTTTGGCGATAACTCTCACCGTGTTCGTTGCATTGCTGAGGCTGGAATCAATTTTTGGTTCAGAGATAGAATTGTCAACCAGTAATCTAAAGTCCTAGTTTTTTTTTTTTCCTAACAAGAGGAGGGGGATCAGAGGGCCAAGAGTACAAAACATGGTACAAAAGTACAATGTGTACTGACTAATCTGTGGACGCCATCAGATAAAGTAAAAGATCATAAACTTTCAACATGAATGCTCTCCATGTGGACATTCATATGCATAGACTGACCCTAATGCTTTAACTGTAGTAGACACTATTCCTCTGCCTCAGTGCACATGTGATCACCATGAGACTGGTACTTCCTAACCCAGGACTGGATCTCCGGATCCCTAACCATGAGGATCTGGAGAAGATGGAAAAAGAGGAGGCCGGGGACAGGCCCAAGTGGGACAACAAAGTCCAATACGTCCTAACGTGTGTGGGTTTCTGCATTGGGCTCGGTAATGTGTGGCGATTCCCTTACTTGTGTCAAAGTCATGGAGGAGGTAAGTTCAGATGAAAAGGGTCAATGGAGGTCTGTGGTTAAAATGTCAAGTGAATTATTGTCTATGGAATTTTATGGCAGTTTATGGCCTTGTCATATATGTTTTTGTCTGAGAGACATTTTACAGTGCAGAATTAGAATTAGGTCTATGGGTGTTGAGACCAACACTATTCCCAAATATCTAAACAGTAAACTTAACTATTTAACTTTAAATTAAATCACTAGTTAAATATATCACTCATTCTTGGCTACAAGAGAGTGGTGTTAAATTACCATAAAGTTACATTAATCATTCTCAAGAGTATGAGGTCTTCTGAAGTAAGGGCTAACCTTTGAAACGACACGAGTTGTAGACACTGGGACAGCTGTATATTGTTCAATTTGGGTCATTGTTACTCTTTAGGAATGCTGCGGATTGAGCCACAGACAGATTCCAAAGAATGCATATTTTAATTAATAATCTATTGTTTTTCTGTCACTTGTTAACTAAGGGGTTAAAGCTCATACAGTTCAAACAAACTGTCCATGACATCATCCACAGTAATGTGACGATACAGATTAATACAAAACAACAGCAATGTTGTGTTTGGAAACTGCATTTTATTTTCTGTATATAAATAAAAACTCACTAAATTCTTTAATTTAATTTAAAACATCGGTAAATAGTTTAAGTAAAACTTTACCTATTCACAGCATTATATAACAACAAATCTGTAAGCATTAAGTGCATACTGTAGTTATTACATAACTGCTATTTGTCTATTTGTTATCAGCAACATTCCTTCTATTTATTAATGATATACAGAGTACATGCGATATTTCCACCTTGCCAACATCCATATAGTAGTCATCTATAACAAATCATACTAATTAAACATCTTTTGTCCTAAATATTTCACAAGAAAACCTTGTGTAACAGTGATATAGAACCCCAGCTCTTCATTTAACTGACTTTGGGTCTGTTCTTGACAACTCTAATCTGACCTGAGCAAATACTTATGCTAATATGTCAATGTTTATGATGTTTAATCTTTAGGTTTTTAATCTTTAATCTAGCATGGCTAAAATATATGGCTCTAGTATATAGATGAGTACCTCTTCCTGTCATGGCAACTATAATCACTTATCGCATCTTATATTATATCTTACTTTCCAGGTGCCTTTTTGATTCCCTACTTGATCCTGCTGGTGCTGGAAGGAATGCCTCTCTTGCTCCTGGAGTTTGCTATCGGCCAGCGTCTCAGGAAAGGCAGCGTGGGTGTGTGGAGGGCCATCAGCCCTTATCTGACTGGTGTTGGTAGGTAAAATAGGACAATTTGTCCAAAGCAGAGGTTAGAAAACAACCCTTGGTGCCACAGCAACACAAAGCTGGCTCCCTGTTAGTGTGATATCAATTAATGATTTTGTCCTACTCAGGTATAGCCTCCATGCTGGTTTCCTTTTTGATTGGACTGTACTACAACACCTTGGTAGCCTGGATCTTGTGGTATCTCTTCAATTCCTTTCAAGACCCCCTGCCTTGGACTCAGTGTCCCCTCAATGAAAATGGGACAGGTATTTAAACATACACACATTTTACACATGCATTCCCAAGTACCAAAATTGCATCATTGTTTGTGTATGTTGGTCGTCCCTTTAGGATATGTACCAGAGTGCCAACAGAGCTCCACTGTGGATTACTACTTTTACAGAGTGACTCTGAACAGTACAACCTCTATAGATGACTCTGGAGGTATTCACTGGCCTATGGTAGTCTGCCTGCTAGCTGCCTGGACAGTCATCGCTATATGCTGCATAAGAGGCATCAGCACTTCAGGCAAGGTTTGTTGAACCTACAGTGACGTGACAATCAAGTTTGGGTGTTGTATTTAGAGCGTAAACTTCCAATAGAGCAGGACACAGCCACTAGCATTACCCGATACTGATCGTATCCAGGACCAACATCCTCAGAGCAGGGGATACTACGATTTCTTTAGGTAACCAAAAATGCCTCAAAAGAATGTAGCATGAAATATCCCACTTCTTTGGAAGTAATGCTCTGTTGCTACTGTAAATAGCAAACTAGTTAGCTATACATGCTAATATATAAAGTTTATGTTGGAGGAGATAAAAACTTCTGAATCCGTGCCACATACTGCTCTTGTATTTTCGGCTTTAGAGATGTTTAAAAAAAGAACCCACCTTTCAGACTGTTCAGATCCAGGGTATCTCCTCCAATCCAAAACTTTGACAGAAGGACGTCTCTGCTTACAGTTTCCAAGCTGTGACTGGCCAACTGATATTTGGGGAAGGGTATAGCAAATGGTCAGTTATGATACATTTTATACAATCTAAAGTCCATTATCAATTGTTCCATTTTTTCTTGTCATGACCTCAGGCGGTGTATATCACAGCCATTCTGCCTTACATTGTACTGGCCATCTTCCTGATCCGAGGACTGACTCTCAAAGGCGCCCTGAGTGGCATAAAGTTCCTCTTCACACCAGACGTATGTTTCAAATTTAGTCATAAAGAAAAGACGGTTATACAGCAGATCTCAAAGCCACATCACGCTGTATGGTTTGCACTTCCAGGTGGACGAGCTGATGAACCCAACTACTTGGTTGGATGCAGGTGCCCAGGTCTTTTATTCGTTTGGTTTGGCGTGGGGAGGCCTCATCTCCTTCTCAAGCTACAACCCTATTCAGTGAGAGGCATTTAAAAAAACTGTGGTGTTTCTTGAATTGCAGTTCAAGTCTCATTTTGCTAACTTTGATTGAAAAAAACATACTACCGATTCTCAGACCCAAAGTCAATGTGTGTCTTTCTTTTTTCTTTTGTTCATTTACAAAGTAACAACTGCATGCAAGATGCTTTGATTCTGTTTGCTGTAACTGGCCTCACCTCAGTTTATGCTGCCACAGTCACCTACACCATCATCGGCTTCAGAGCCACAGAGAAATATGACAACTGTATTAGCGAGTGAGTACAGTTCATTTCAATTTTAAATTATGATAAAATGACAACCAGAAAAATGTACAATTTCCAACTATAACTTTTGTTCTATGGTCTATTTGTATATGGTATATATTTCATGTCTATCTCAATGCAGTGCTCAGATGCAAGAGTTATTGTTTGTTTTTTCTCCTCCTTTGAGTGTATTTACTGTAGCACTTACAGTCTTTTAGGGATTGCAACATTGATTGACATGTTGGCCCATCACTATGACCGAGACTGAAATATCTCACCAACTGCGGATTTCATACCGATATTCACTGTCCCCAAATGGTGATTCCAAATTACTTACCCCATGATCCTGATGTAAGCATTTAGCACAAAACACTGGCCAACTGACACTAGCCTGACTCAGATAATAACACAAAAACAAAAAATTGTACTTACTTTTGTTTTTGGTCAAAGCAGACTGCTGAAGCCTTATAATAGCTTCAGCTATATTTTGAAATGCATTTTTGCAAGGCATAGGGTCTGCAGATGTTGGACAGGAGGAATTATTACAGCAACCAGTAACTCTTTCTATGTACATATGGGCATGTGAGTATTGCTTTAAGATAGACTTTCATGTCAATTCCAGTAATCCAGAGTTACTGATCTGTTACATTTTCTCTCCAGTAACATCATGACATTATTAAATGCATTCGACCTTCCTGAAGACAGCATCAATGCAAGCAACTACGAGCCAGCCTTTAATCATCTGAACAGCTCCTACCCTGATATTGTTCCTGGATTGGACATCAACATCTGTGACATGCAGAAACTTCTCAGTGAGGTGATTATATTGCTGAATATAAGATTTCCATGTTGATTTTGTTTTTTAGTTACATCTGCATTACTATCAATGTGTGTGTTTCAGGAGTGGAGGGAACAGGTCTGGCCTTTATTGTGTTTACAGAAGCCATCATCAAGATGCCTGGTTCCCCAGCCTGGTCTATCCTCTTTTTCATCATGCTTTGCTGCTTAGGACTCTCAACCATGTTTGGCAGTGTTGAGGGAGTGGTGGCCCCACTGAGAGACCTAAATATATTCCCTAAAAAATGGCCCCAAGAAGCACTGAATGGTAAGATGGTTTTAAATATCAACTCAATCAATTTCTCAGCTTTTTATCCCTCCATGAAATGTCTTTGGTGTTTGTCTATGTTTCTCCCTTGTTTTTGTGTTTCAGGAGTGACATGTCTTGTCGCCTTCATCATATCCTTCCTGTTTATGCAGCGTTCAGGGATTTATTGGGTTACTCTCTTTGACAACTTTGCTGGATCTGTTCCTCTTCTGACTATTGGATTGTTTGAGATGATAGCTGTTGTGTACATCTACGGAATTGACAGGTTCGTGCTTATTCAAACTACTTTAGCAACACATTGCCTTCCTGTTTATGTTACATCATTGAGCAAAGTTGGAGATGCGTGTTCTATTCAGGTCCTGAATTACTTCATGACATATTCCAAAACCTTTCAAAACTAGTTAAACCAGTCTTGTGTGGCAGGTTCAATGAGGACTTGAAGTTCATGGTTGGACATAAGCCCTCCATCTTCTGGCAGGTTTCATGGAGGTTCATCAGTCCTTTGATCATTCTGGTTATTTTAGTTTTCTACCTGGTGACACAAGCTCAAGAAAAGCTCACCTATTTAGTCTGGGATCCAAACTCTGTAAGTACACAAGCCTGGTAATTAACTCATATATCCCTACTTCATGTTGCCCTTTTCTCTAATGTTTTCTCATTGCAAAATACACAAATTATATGACACGCTAAACATTTCTAGCTAAATTTAGTATCTCTGTGGCATAGCATATAATAAATAATGTATTGTAGTAGTTGAACCTACTTTGCCATTGCGTACCAAATCCAGTAATGATACTGTTTTGTGGTTTACAGGAGAAGTTCCCGTCTCTGGCATCAGTGCCGTACCCTTCATGGATCAACGCTGTCATCTTTCTTCTGGCTGGAATCCCCAGTCTGGCAATGCCTCTGTATGCATTATGTCACCTGGTCTTTGTTTGCTGGAAGAAGAAAAATTAGTATCCAGTCAAAAATGTCAAAATATAACAAAATGCAAGTTCAATGCAAATTCAGTTGTTACTTGTTGCATTAATTAGCCTGGTAATATGGTTTCTTGCTACACTGGACAACTCATGAATAATGGAATAAATAACAAATATTTACCAATATCTAAAAATGTATATCTATTGAACTATAAACAATATAGCAAGTATAAACTTTCTAATAAACATGGCTAAATGTGAGCATTGCATGCAGCTGAACTCTGACAGCATAAATGATCTACAACTTGGAAAACAGACAGTAGCGTCATGGGTTCACCTCATCAGTTGATCTTTAAAAGTCATAAACAGGTGGGTTGTGTGTGTGACCTAACCATAGAGTATACATGTTTAGACAAGCAGAAGATGTAGAGCAGCAGTGGCCAAGAGAGGGAGACACTGACAGATCATAGAGTGGTAGTCAGGTTCAGGTAAACCAGATGCAACAAAGCACAACATACTGTAGTGTCTGACAGCAATGTTGAAAGTGCTTTAACTGTTAAAATATTAACTGACCACTATTACTGTAACAATAAATCTGTTATTCAAGCACTCATCCACCTCTGGTTTAATGATCTTTTGTATTATAATTCATTCAGTCAAACTGATTATACTATTGTATATTTATTTAGATTATACAATCTGTTGTGTTCTTACAGTGTCCAATAAATTAATTACTAATGTATAATAAGTAACTTTAATAACTAAAAATAGAGTTTTATTGAAGTCAGCCAAACTGAGCTTTGCCTCTTGATCATTCGGTGCCCTTTTGATCAACTTCCAAAAATAATGAACGTCTTATATAATTGTTGTCAAGTCTTTTGTTAAAGCTTGGTACACACTAGCTCATTAATGGATCCATTAGTCAACAACTACATTATGGGGTGATTTCAGAAGAGGGGATTACTCAATGAAATTGTGACTAGACTAGATGACTACAGTGGAAACATGCACGTACATCTCACATCTCTGTGTGCTGGAAATCTCTTTTCTCAAATAAATGCTTGAGAGCCAAATAAAACTAGGTTTGGGGGCAGCAGTACCTTACTTGGGGACCAGGTATGTAGATCACAATGATTAATAATGGGTATAATATGTACACTGGAATAATATGTAGGTACAAGGACAAAAGGGAAGAGGTTAGGGAATAAGGGGGTAACAACTATGCAATGGAGAAGGATTACTGTATCTTTTCAATGGTATTTGACTGCATGGTTAAATGTCAAGTACAGTATGAAGTATAAATAAAGGGTCTTGTACATAATTTAACTGAGACACACTGAGTTTTTTCGGAAACATACAGTATAAAGAAGAGGTATTCATCATTCACAAAAGTCAAGTTCCTGTTTTTATCACTTAAACAGGAGCAATTCCGGCAGAGGTAATGGCTCTCAGCTTTTACGCTATCATCATAACACTGCATTGTTGTAGAAATGTTACTAACTACAGTGCAAGTCTGGGTATATTGGTCATAATCTCAATTTTTTAAAGTGTTTTCAATTTAAATACAGACCACTTTCTATCAAAGCTGGAATGTCTGTGCATAAACCAATTTTGAGCTCAAACCAGTTCCTCAACAAGGACAAAACAATGACTGGAGTATGTGGCAACAGCATGTCCTCATCTAATGCATTCATCACCAGATGTTAACAACTTTATTTATATCCACATGCTCTGGATGTCATTATCCATGCAGGTCTTCATTCACCCATTTCAAATGAATGACCCTTGCCCCATGTTTGATGAGTAATATTCTGGGAATGGTAAAGTCTAAAACTAGATTTCAACGCGCAAACCCTCTTCATCCTTGTTGGCTCTCTCCACTCTGTTCTCTATTGATAATTAGTAGTGTCTCCAGCTCAGACCACAAGGAACTTGGGTGTGACACTTTATGACCAGCTGTCCTATAATTTCAACACCGCTGCAACAACCTGCTCCTGAAGATTCATTCTCCACAGCATCAGGAGGATATGTACCTTCCTCAATCAGGAAACAAAGCAGGCTCTTGCCATCTCAGACTACTGCCAACACCTGTGGCTCAAAATACAGCAGCCCAGCTCATCTTTAGCCTACCTAAGTTCCCCCATATTGCAAGGCTCCGCCACAACGTGCACTGGCTGTTGTTGGCTGCTCGAATCAGATTCAACACTGGTATTTTCCAGGACATAGTCAAAGCATCCAGTACAGTCTGTTATTGCCAATCGGCTACCACTTACCAAAATCACGGCTGTTTGCTGGCTCCACAATGGTGAAACAAGCTTCCCATTCACATCAGGACAGCAGAAACAGAAACAACAACAACTGTTTCTTATTGTCAGTACTTGTGAAAGGCCCTGGTTTGTCTGTTCTGGGCTACTGCAGAAAAAGGGTGGTGCAACATATCAGACTCCGGTACCTCTTAAGATAAAAAGTACTACTGAAAACATACCTATGTTCTAACAAGTCCCCATAAATCTTTCACACTGGACCTAAACTTGAACGTCAAGGTAGGAGCCTAATAAAGCAGACCCACCTTTAAGTCCTTATCAACTCATTTAATATTGTGTCTTACTGCTGAATCCCAAATAAAGCTGCAAAAGAATTAGAAAACCACTTGACACACAGTAATGCTAGAGCTTTTGGGGGCCTCTTTTAGGGCGCTGAGGCAGGTGCCCACTTTGCCCAGTTCAGTTGGTATGTCTGTAATAGATATAAAAAGAAAACTTGAACTTGAAATGTACGAGTATCTCAATGTTAAAACTGATGAGTGTCTACTGTCAGTTTTGTCACTTATCTTGTATTCTCTAATAAGTTCATAAACGCAGTGACATGCATCCTGGCCTCGTGAATGGTCTCATCTCGTTTTTTAGTATAGTCTCAGCTGTATAGCTTAAGCCAGTTTGGCAAACCTTCTGTTTGATGGTACTTGTGGAGGTGTGTGGTGCATCAGCTGCAGGCGTGGAGAGGGCTCAGGAGAGCAGCGAGAGGGGAGATGATTAGCACACCTGCACATTGTTAACTAATCACTCTCCCCTCTCGCTGCTTTCCTGAGCCCTCTCCACAGTAATATTCTTCAATGGTAATATTCTTGGAGCAACAAGTTTCTACCTCGGTACCTCAATGTATTATGCAACGGTTATCTGCCCCACTATCAGCCTCAGGGTCACATGACAATATAACTAATCATTGGGAAAGTGTTTTTCAAATTAAATGAGAGGTGGGTTACTTCGTGGACAAGTGGATTTAAATCCAAGATTTCTTGCTGTGAGTTGATTGTGCTGACTACCATGCCATCTTTTTATATGTTAATGTATGTTATATGCATATATTTGATTGGATTTCATGGCACAAGTCCAAAGAGTTACAAGCTAATCTGTGGACTGCACCAATAAAGTAAAAGATCATAAACTTGTTTCAAGATTGCTGAGAGCACTACTACACTAAGCCCTCACTTTGTCTTCCAAGAACGCCAGGGTAACATCGCTGCTTCAGTGGGGCTGCCATGAGACTGGTACTTTCTAACCCAGGACTGGATGAAAGGATCCTTTCCTATGAGGATCTGGAGAGGATGGAGAAGGAGGAGGCTGGGGATAGGCCCAAGTGGGACAACAAAGCCCAGTACATCCTAACCTGTGTGGGCTTTTGCATTGGGATTGGCAATGTGTGGCGATTCCCTTACTTGTGTCAAAGTCATGGAGGAGGTAAGTTCACATGGGAACTCACTTTGTGGAAATCGCCTCAATACCTTGTGAATATATTTGGTT
>JAAROE010000145.1:0-43097 GCA_036365135.1 Miichthys miiuy | reverse complement strand
GTTTTTGATTGCAGGAGCGACCATAAAGAAGTTCCTGATCACAGTGCAGACAGCCAACAGTCTGGCTACTCTCAGCGTGAGTTTCATTTCCCAATAATGTTCACAAGAAAACAGCAAAATACTAAGAAGAGCGCCCGAAGCTGCTTCTCATACAGAGATTTGTGATTTTAATTTTGATTTGTTTGTTTAATTCCACAGTTGGAGGTTGGTTCCTCCCAGGACAGAGTCCTATCTGCCCCAGCAGCAGCCCTCCTCAGTTCAGCGGCACAGCAGGCCACTCCTCTGGCTCCTACTGCGAGCGCTACTCCAGCCTGAGGAGCCACAGAGCGGCTCCATACCCCAGCCATTACCCCCACCGTACCTCCAGCACAAGTAAGACTAACCTACAGGCTTTATATGTCATGTCAGGAGTCACAGTAAATGGGAGAATTTGTATTAAATTGTGGTTTTTGCTTTCAGACAACTACATGGACAACACTTCAGGGACTTTGCCCACTCATGACAGCTGGTCGGCTCTTCAGATCCCCAACTCCACAGGCATGGGCACTCTGTCCCACACCACCAACTCCACATCTAATTCCAGGTAAACCTTTCTTACCTCTGTACGCTCTGGTCTGATCCACAATGTTGCCATCTTTGAACCCTCAGTTTCAGAATAACTGTAATAACTCCTTTGTTCCTTTCGTCCACAGTCAGTACCCAAGCTTATGGTCAGTAGCCGGCACCACCCTCACCCCTTCAGGCTCGGCCTCGGGCTCCATACCTGGAGGTTTGACCTCCCAGTTCCTGAGGGGCTCCTCCTACACAGGCCTGACCTCCTCGCTGCCCGTCTCCTCGCCTTCCTCCATGTACGACCCCAGCCTGAGCGAGGTCGGTGTCGGCGAGGCTCAGTTCGAGAGCTCCATCGCCAGGCTGACCGCGTCCTGGGCGCCTGTGGCTCAGAGCTACTGAGCAGCAGCAGCTGAAACCTGAAACGTCTCTGAAGACTGAAGGTTTAGGAGCAGGACATAAAAAATGAGATCCCGGACAAGATGTGGAAATGTCACAAGACCTGCAAGGATCCTGTTTGTGAAAAAGTTTAGATTATTCATTCCAGATTATTTAAAAAAGGTGTAAAGTCAGGCTGGAGTCATACTGAACAAAGTTGACATGCAACGACAATCATCTCTTTCATCTCCTAGAGTAGCTGCGTGGTCTGAACTTCCTTCTTTGCTCTTAGTAATTCCCAACATGCTTATTACACATTTATAACATGTTTATTACACCTTTTTAAAACTCCTTTAGCTCCACACAACCAAAATGAACTGAACGATCCTAGATATTTTTGTTTTTATTCTTAAAAATATATAAGATGAAAAAAAAATGGTTCTGCTAACATAAATGTGTATATGTGTGTAAATAGAATAAATTAACGTCCAGTGTTTTTCCATTATAAATGTGCCTTTTCTGAATGAAATAAATGTTCCAAGATCGGACCGAGAGACACAAGTGCCTTCTGCATCCTGGCAGGGTTTTGTCGGGTAAAAATACACCCCTCCTACACCAACCCTGCACAAACACCTGTACATAACTATCTATTTGTATTTGAACTCTGTATTTGAGTTTTATTTATGTCATTTAATAATAAATTAAAAATGTTTGTTTTCTCAAACATGGCTTTCTTTTTGTCTGTTTGGTGTTTGGCTTGTATTTCACCGTTAAGACCTATGATAAGTGTGTTTTGTTGTGACACATAGCATTTAAAATAAAGCATAAAAACACCAGGCACATTACAATAAAATCATATTATTTGTGAGGTCAAACGAGGGTCACTCTAGTTTAACTAATACGAAAAATACCAAGGGTCGTGCAGCAGACAACTCAAAATAACATTTCTCATTTTGAACCCACGGGTTTAGTCTCGAGGTGTAACTCCTGTTGCCCTCATGTATCAAACCCTCATTCGCCAAACTTTTTAGCCCCGCGATATGAGCTTTCTTTAAATAACAGCGTCTGCACGGCTACGCTAAGTGACTGTGGCTTCTCTGACATGTAATTGAAACGAGGAGGCGATGGAGAAGTGTCCAGTTTAAGAAATCTATCGAGGTACTTTTCCATCACTGGCACCCTTTTGTTACAATCTGCGTTATGGTGCGACATACGGTCAACACATTCAGATCTGCATGTGAGGAAAGTCACTGAATACAGACCCAAAATGCTAAGACCTGGTTCTGAATATAATAAACTAAGAAATAATCATTAATACAGCTTTGCATTATGAGCAGGAACATGGTGGACACAAACCAAACTCAGTTTTCCTTGACTTTAACTGCCTTGTTGCAATAACAACAATGTTTAAGGCACAAAAAAGTAATTGCTTGTTGTTTATAACAGCTGACTCAATCACTTTGTTTTAACACTATTTCATTCATTCTAATGTGTACAGACAAATATTTACACTGAAATATTATATAATAAAATATATCATATCTGGACATAGAAGAAAAGGGGAAAATCCAGCTAAAATGATGTGAAATAATACAAATAAAAAGAGGATTTGCAGTACAAACTAAATCAGAAAAGTCAGTAAAAGTACTTTATGGTTGATTGAGCTCCAGCTCATACCTGAGGCCAGTGGCTTGGCCCTGCACTCATGATGTCAGGGGTGTGATGTGTGTGTCAGGCCCACAGAGGCTCGGCCCCCGAACAGTGATGGAGTGGTCCTCACCGAGGTGCAAATGAAGGCTGGAGGGTCACGGGGCCACGGACAAACAGTAATGAAGCAGCAATGTGACCCGCAGCTGGCAGGGCCGATCACAGTGGACCAAAGGTCCTCCTCATGAAACGCCGACATCTCTGAAAAGGTTCACTTTTACTGCCTTTCCCAAATGTAGGAATTTATCCACGTTACCTTGAGCTAAATACAAGTCTTTGTTTAAACTCACTTTCACTACAGAGTCATTCAAATTAGAAAATTTAACATTGTATTAATGTATTATATAAGAACAGTGTAACTCTCTTACTTACAGTTATTTTTTGTTCAGAACTACTGAAGTATAAGTACAAAACTAAAATGTACAAACATAGAAGCACTCAGTGTTATATTGCAAATATACATTTCTATTATTATTACAGGTGCGTTGCTGTTAAAGCAGCATTTTAATATCAGGTCTCAAGAGAGTGTGTTGCTGCTGACAGACAGTTCATTTTCACCAGATAACATAATTTTAGTGTTAGAACGTTCTAAAGATTTGTGAAAATTGAGCTCTATATTTACTTCAGTGATTAAGAAGTGAAATAATTGCTCATAATCTAACGAGCTAACGTTCATTTCTGCCATTACAGTCAATAGACTCAGGACCTGTTGCATCAGTTAATTTTAAAAATGTCCATCATGAGTCTGACAACGTTAGTGGAGTGCAATGGAGAGCTCTTTTAAAGTGGCGCTTTTGGTATTCCCTCTCTTCCCTCTGTAGCCAGGCTGCCCAAACTGTGAGCTCAGAGCACTGGCTAAGTGTTAGTGTTTGGACCACAAGCGTTTTAGACCACTGGGAAGAGGTTGTTTACAGGCCTGGGGCGCAGGTGAATGCAGACATGGAGATTAGTGAGCGGGCAATGTAATCCGGGCTCAGTAGCCTCTATGGACGTAATGTCAGACGTGAAAAGAGACGATGTGAAACTCGGGCGCTAAATCTCAAAAATACCAATTTCTACACAGGGTTGGTTTAACATATTGTTGATTATGTCATATTATATTTTAGATTTTCTTATATCTTTAACATATGATTCACTGAAACAATGGACTATTATTTTGATATGAGCCAGTGTGTGTGTGAATCATACTGGCCCGTCACTACTACAGTATGTAACACTGGTGTGTCTATAATCTCAACCAGATATAGTAAGGTGAGCATAGCCTCGAGGTACTTTTCATTCTAACTACTGAACTCAGTTTGAAGTTGAATGACTTCATTATGTTCAGTAAACAACAAAAGCCAAAAATAAAATAGTCACTGAGCCCCTGTGTTTCATCTGCAATGTGTGTGTGCCCGTTTATGAGCAGTTGTCCAGACTCGGTGAGGAGGATGTTTGCTGATGGTCTTTGCTCAGTCTGGAGTGATAAACAGGTCCTGCTGGGCCCACAGCCATCTCTATATGTGCGTGTGCATGTGTGTGTGTGTGTGTGTGTTGATCTGAGGACCCTGAGCTGACAGAAGCCTTTGTCCTCCAAGATGGCTGATCCGCTCTGTACACCCAAGCCTGCAGCCTGTGTTGGCCTTCACTAATTGACAATTGGAGTTTGACTTTGCACACTGGCCCTTTCTCCACCCCTGGAAGTGTGTGCTCCAAATACGCTTTACAGAGTGTGCTCAGCACCCAGGTGTGGAGGACGGGGGACTCTAAATAACAGATGCAGATGTTGGGTTGGGTCACTGTTGCTTTATTGTGACTGTAGATGTTAGTTTTAGTTGTAGCAGAGGTGTAGTGTTGAGTAAAACTCGCTGAAATGACATTTTGTATTCATTTTGTGTGACAGAATTGGAGTTTATTACAGAAAGACTGAAGTTAGACGTGTGTTTTTCATCTAATGAGACGGTGAAAATCTAAATCTGGCACATGAGGAAGATGCCAGCCTCCTGTCTCATCTTTGTCCTGGTGTCCCCTCACGTATCCCTCCTCCACTTCCAGGAATAAGCCACCGAGAAGCCTTATGGGAGAAGACAGGAGAGTGAAGCGGCCTCCACAAACACTACGATTATGATGGTGAGTCACACTGTGCAAGGCCTCGTAGGTGATTTACGAGGGGGAGAGGGGACCGCTGCCAAAAAACAAGTTGTCAAGTCTGGAACAGCGAGTCAGCGCAGAGGCGGTGAGGTTGTGTTTGCAGACCGCCCCCTCGTCCGCCCCAAAACCCCAACCCCATCCCTCTGATGTCTGTGTGTCTTCGTTAATGAAGAAATTCTGGTACCTTGGTGAGACATTGCTCTCAGCTGAGCAGACTCTGCCTCCTCCGTGCCCTCAACCCCTGCACAGTCATACAGCCGCCCCACCCATCCGCAATCCCATCAGGCCTCTGGCTTCACCGCTCTTACAGTTAATGAAAATACTAGAAGCTGGGCTATGACAATGATCTGAGATCTGTGACAGAATATTTGCATTTCACATCTTTTGCCAGTGAATCAGTGTTTGGTTACATTTCTGGTACACAGTGGTGCGTGATTATAAGATGTAGGTTGCTGTAAAGCTTGAAGATTCAGCTCTGGTCTTGATTAGTTTTCCTTTCAGATACATTTTTGACAATTTCTAATTAATTAAAAATCAAAGGCGACTGTATTTTTCAACCCTGCTCACACTAAAGTTCTGCAAAAGCCTAAAACTGAGACCCATCCTGACAGTATACTGGTACGGCAAATTTGGGACCCAAAACTGACCGAATCCTTATATTTTCTTTACTCCAACCATTATTGACCGTGACAAACGCAACACTTTGTCTCTCTGTTTCACTCTGTCTTTGCAAATCTGCTTGAACACACATGGATGCAAACATATCGGCACACTCCTAATAAATGACATTTGAAAATAACCAACCTACACACAAGAAAACGGCCCCAAATAGACTAATTTGCTGGGACCAGGTTCAAAACAGGCTCTGATCAATGGGTGGCAGAGTTCTTGCAGATAGCGTATTAGATTTAAAAATGTCCCTTGAACCAAGCAGCCACTGGTGCTTATTTATGTATTTATATTTTGAAAAACAGCTTGAAAAAGTATAAAACTTGCTCTTAGTACATTTTGGTTGCATGGTAACGTAGTGCAGATGTTTCAAACCAAACTACATTACTGTGCAATAACAACTGAACTAATAGAGAGAGTGGTGAAATAAATGGAAACCAATGACCGCCTGGAGCAAAGAATACGTTTAAAGGTGCTCAAGTCAATATTTTTCTGCTAGCAATGGATGAAATTACTATGTATAAGAGCATAATATCGTATAAAACCCGACAGAGAGCTAAAAAAAAAAAATACCAACACTGCAGCTCTGCAGAGACTTTTAGTGTTTTTAACTCTTAGCTTCCATCAGGAGTTGGTTAACATCAAATAAAGGTAAATGGAGAGTGAATATTGGACTTACATGACTGTCCTTTAATCTATTTCTCACCAACATGAGGGGATAAGGACAACCAAGATTAATGTCAGCGGTCACAAGATTATTCAATCAAGTCAAGTCAACTTTATTGTCAACACTGCTATATGTACAGGACATACAGAGAAGTATATACAAGCGTAAAGAGATCTAAAAAATAATACGGCAAATATAAAAAAAGATAGAAACAGTGTAAACAGTTTAAATGTAGATGGTTTGTATAAAGCATAAAGTGGATGAATAAGTGAGTAAATGAATAAGAAGGAAGAAACTTCTTGGTTATCCACAATTATGTTTATTATTTCTGACTTTTGTTTATTTATTTTTCTTTTTGTTGTGAAAAATGAAATTTGAATTGTTTTAACTGCAGTCTTTCAACTCAATTTAGCTGATTTGCTTACTGTTATTGTACAGAGTTATGCCATAACCTGTGACGTGTGGTCTAGAAAGTTGTGTAAAATTACTTTAAGTGTAAGGTCTCATGTTGCCATTTTCTGTCTCTTAGAAACTATTCAATGTCCATGACACATAATTCTATAAATAAAATCCCTTTAATATGTCCTACGCGATAATATACAAAACACAGTCTCCTTCACTCTGCGATCTGCAGGTCAGTCTTTGCAAAAACACTATAACCCCGATCAGACAGATGTCCGTGGAGCGTTTTTGAACTACATGAGCAATTTCACACATTAGGAGGACTTGCTAGCCAGCATAAGCTAATGTATGTTTCCTCCGGTCACCACAGTGATGGTGACAGCCTCTCACCATCCTGACAGGCCAGTCCAGTTAGCTGTGGACAGTCACACAAGCAGAAAAGACTTGTAAGCAAACTGGTCCTCACTGAAGTAACATTTAGCAGAGGTGCATGATATCCAGTGTGGTCTGAGTGAGAAAGCGTGTCTTTCACTCATTGGTAGCAGCATGCTGATTATCCTCAGGGATCAGACGACATGTCTGTCACTACGTTCACACAAGTCTGTACTATAATAGTACTATTTGAGAAGAGTAAAATACTGTATAGAGATATATCTGAACGATGATTACAGTGAACTTACTCGTGATTTCTCTTCAGGGTTTCTCTCTGTTTTGATTGAGTACTACTTCATAAATGTGAAACAAATCTGTAGACGGAGCTGTGTGAAGCCTGATAAGTTGCCTCAGGTGATGTCACTTGAGTCGGCATCAGTTGGATCTGAAGACAAGTTTGAAAATTAAAAATAAGCTTTTGGTTAAAAACAAGTGAGTTTTACCAGATCTCTGTAGCTGTCTTCATCACTGCTCGAGGCGACATTAGCCACTATTAGCATAGCACACTCTAAACTGTTGGCAGTCAAATTGCATTGTGGGTAAGGTAGTTGCCATAGAAGACGAATACAGCATCTCTGGTTCTGCTGTTTTTATCTTTTTATTTTTTGTTTCCATCGTATGTCTGACAATGCTTCAGGATAAATCAGTGGAACTTTAAAATGTTTGCAAATTACAGTTATAATTGAACCCTTTTTTGATACGGCACTACGAGCCATTTGATGTGTTTTTATTCAGTATTTAGATGTTTTCATGTTAGTGGCGGAGTCCGCCATTCACATGCCACCTGCATGTCAATCAAAGGACTAATCTGGTGTTACGGTTTTTAATTTTTTAGATATCAACATCACTATTTACTGTTTTCCTGTTGCTGCTGCTGCTGCTTCACATTTTGAAGTGACTGTACAAGATGTTTTTGGTCATAACCTTGAAGCCGTATGTATGAATCATGACCATATGTTGCTGCTTTCTTATAAGCTTGTTGCTCCAACACAAATATAATTACTTCTATATTTACTTGTCATTGTGATACTACTATCAGCAGACTTTCCTCCCTGCACTACTTTCCATCCATTGCAGCCGAATCTCTATTGTTTCATCAGTGTATGCAGTGTATTACATTTGTTATTTTAACCTGTTAATTGCTACTGGAAATATTAATTTCAGGTAAATGTGAATGAACCTTTTAAAAAATCATACAGTTCTGTAGAATAACACATCAGTGAGAATAGTGTACCAATTCTAGTTATACCCACCTTGTACATATGATTACTTATGTGATCGCCTGAGAGCTGCTCCTAAAGGTTACTCCTACACTTCACTGCAGACGTCACTTGATAAATATGTCTTACGTCTCCATTTTAGTCATCTAGAGCGCGACTCTTTAGAGCGTGATTAGTGTAATTTTAGAAATTGGATAAATATGAGCCAAAACTCACGTATGAGATAGTAATTTCTCCAATTTTCTCATGCAAGTCATCTTCTACTTTCCAGATTTAAAAGGACTCACTGGACATAAACTTTACAGGACACACACACTCCTTACACTTTAAGGAAAACACTGCTCTCTAGTGGTATAAAAGTAAAAATCTTTCCAGCCTGTGCATGGTTTATTACACTGTGCTTACGTATTTCATTACTACACAAGTAGTTTAAATGAAGTGCAAATATTTCAGTAGTTAGTGACATGTTTTTACATTTAAACTTTACCAAAAAGGTCTAGAAAGCTGGGCCATCCACAGCGGCTCCACTGTTACGTAATGAACCAGCATGTTGACAACTCCAGGAAAACTTATTTTCATTGCAGGCCAGTAGCCTTTGGATGCAATCCAAACTAAATATGAGTTCAGTGACTCCGAGGGCTGTTAAAATCACAACTCTCAGCCTTGAACTCTTCAAGGTTGTGAAACTTCTAAATTTATAGCCAGTAAAAACACAAAAGCAAGTAGGAGAAAGGTGAATTTACGTCATGGATACTTTCCCAGGATGAGCTGACAGCAGTTGAGTGCATTAAAATAGACTCATGCATCACATCGATTTGATTTTAAAGTAATTTATTAAAAAAATCCAGACACATCTTTAAATATTGAGACAACATGCGAAGGGAGAACATGATCATTGCAGTCATCAACCTTGTTATCATGTTAAAGAACCCAACGTATTATTGCATGAACTTAAGACACGTTAGTCAACAAAACCGTGTGGAGAGAACAGATGACGGGGGGGTTGGTTGGCTCTTATATGATGGACGTGAATCATAACGTGGACTCTACGGGTGATTTCGACGGCGAGTCTCAGCTGAATTTGGCTTTAGAGAAATCCATCTCTGGGTGCTGAGCCATGAACCTGTAGACAAGACGTCAAAGATAAGAGTCAAAAACAAGACGTGTTGTCATGAAAGTGAAATGAAGCCAGAGTTTATTTGAAATCATTCCAGACGGTGCTGAGCTGAGCTGCTTTCAGATGACGTCCACCGCTTCTAAGTGGCAAATCATGTTGACCTGCTCTCCCACTAAAGATCCTGTGACCACCCTCTGAATGACAGACTGGTGCATCCATTTCTCGCGTCTTTATTTGATGATCGGTTTAATATCTCTGACACAGCTGGTTTGATTTTGATCAAACTTTTCTCTTGCTCGGCTTGTCAACATTTCTCTGCTGGGCACACTTTAGCTACAGCACCTCCATCTGGCCAAAGAGTGTACTTTTTTTTTTTTTTTAAACGCTTAAAAACAGGAAAAGGTGCATGATCTCGCTGAAGATGACACCATCAGACAACGCGTTTGATTGGACAGACGCAATGTGAACTTTGTGTCAGTAAAACAGCTCTGAGAGCAGCTATCAGTCGCCGCAGTGGTGTGTTGTTTAACCCTTATAAAACTATACAAGATGCTTAGAGGCGGCTTTAACAAGCTGAAAGAGGAAGTGGAGGTGAAGGTAACAGCAGACATGTCTCCTCTGGTCTGCTCTGAAAGCAGCAGAGGAAGAAGAGGGGTCATTTACTACCAACAGTGATAAGACGGCGTCGTTCACATCTGCTTCACGGCTCTGATGTTAGCCCCACATCCAGCTCTTATCTGTGTGAACTACTGCTCTGTGTAATATTTAACATGGCACGTCACGGGTGGACCACTGACTGAGTGGAGGCTACTGTGAACAATCATCACACATGTCCACGAGGTTAATGCACCGTTTTAAAATACAGATCTGCATGTTTAAGTATGGAGCCGTTCTTCAAGATGCAAATTAATACAGCACGCTGGTGGTTTTATGTTTTAGCCCATTTACCATCAACGGGACGCACTTAACTTTACGGCTCGTCGTTTTCTTTAAGTGCGTCTTTTACTCTCGAGGCGGCTGATGGTTTCATTTCATTTTAATGCATCAGAATCAGACTTGAAATGTGTTTGAGCAAGATGATCCATCATCAAAGACGTTCAGACTAAGAGTCACCTGAACCTTTTAAGAATAAGAAAACTCACATTGTTGGCTTCATATCATCATCTCTGTTCATTATTTCATTTGTGAGGCTCTGAGCTCTGGTAGAACTGTACTCTTCTATTATTACTTTTTATTTTTCTTATTTTTGATTTAATATTATAAAGTGGTGTGTGTGAATGTGTATGGGTCATACAGAGTGTGTGCCTTCTACTTATTTTTCATCATTTTATGTTATTTTATTGTTGACTTATTTAATATTAGTTAATTTATTATTTTATCTTTTTTCTATGCATTGTTTATTTTTAATTCATATCGTCTCGTCTTTTAAACGTCTTCCTCCATCACCGTGTTCTTAAATATTATTTTTCCTGCTTTGTTGATTCTTCTGATGCTATTTTTGCCCGAGTCTCCTGTTTGTGACTGTCTGTCAAAGCACTTTGTAAACTCTGTTTTTAAAAAGGTGCTATATAAATAAAGTTATTATTATTATCATCATTATTATTAATAAACTCCTTTAAAAATCAGCACCAGAAAAAGAACAATGGATCAGTATCACGTTCTTAAGGAGACAGTTTGCTATAATAAGATGTTTCTCATCATTACATAACAAGAAACCTTTCTTGTTATAATATACTATTTATCTTGCTATAACATGAGACGAGTTATCACTTTATAATGTCAAAACATTCTGGGTTTTGACATACATGGGTGTAAAGTTATGTCCTAACAACGTGAAAACATTTTGTTGTAACAAACTTTTCGCTTTATAACCAGACACTCATCCATTTCTCTGTTTCTGGTAGCAATCCATCATTCCAGTCCACAGTGTTACCTTTTAAAGTGCACCAAAAACCACTCTGACCTGGAGGACCTGTAGTCCACGCATGAGGTTTGTATTGTACTTCAGTTACCATGTACCATTATCATAAAGGGAAATGACAGTAAACTACTACTACTAAACATGATATGTCGGTATCACTGGTGCTGAGACAGCAACGCAAATGACGCAGAGCGAAAGATTACACCCATTTGCTCGTCAGATGAGTGCAGGTCACGTCTGTGCACGGCAGAAGCTGCTACAAACACCACACTGTATTTTATTGCCCAGTTACAGCAGGAGAGTCTGGCCTTGAGCAGAAACAGGTAAAACTGGGGACAAAACTAAACAGACAGCTTTCAAACTCACTCTTCTTATAAAACCATCATACGCCATAAAGCTCCTGTTAAAGCTGATTATGGGTTGGCCAATAAAACGCTGCATCGGCCCACGGAGAGAATTTAAAGTTAAACCGAGCGGGTGTATTATTTGGCAGTGATATAAGGCTGGAAACGTACTTTTTGAGAATGTCTTGTTTCTTCTGCTCTTCAGACGTCGGCAGGCCCATTGATTTCTGCCTTTGGTCGTACATCATCTTCTCTACCATCCCACGCGTCTCTCCGTCCAGGTCCGACAGCTGCTCGGCAGGTAAAGCACACAGTTAGGATGGGCAGGAGGCAGAACACACCTGAAAAGGCTTAAACGTCACATGGTTTACCTTTGAGTTCTCTGGACAGACTTTCTTGGTGTTAATTTCTGGATCTGTGGTGACAATCTTGCTCCACCACTCCATTTTATTAATCTGAAATTAGAAGAGCAATGTGACGAGACTCAACAACTCTTTCAATTCAACTCAAACAGACCAGTTGTTAGTGTCTGTTCTCACCTTTTCCAGGTGGACTGTAACAACCTTGCCGTCGTCGATGAGCCAGGAGCTTTCCTCTACCTTCACCTCGTTGTAAAGCTGCCCGTCGATAACAGGAGGGTGTCCTTCAGGCCCACCTTGATGGAGCGTCGCTGGATGTCCACCACTACGTCCCTCCCCTTAATGCGGAACTTGACATCAAAAGGCACCGACAGCTGTAGGAGGAAATAAACGCCGTGTATTAGACTGATCATTAGGTGGAGTTACCTGGTAACATTGTTCAAGAGCAACATATAGTTTATTATGTTATTTTATTTACATCATCTTTCACTTTATATTTTAAAATATATTTTATCATCTTTATCTTGTTTCATCTACTATGTCCAGTGATGCTACTGCAACTTAATGCTGCACGTTTCATTGTGCTGTTGACTGGTTAACCTACATATGACCAATATAACTAAAAAAAAAGAAAAAAAAGTGAGACGCCCAGTAAACGGTGCGAGCAAATAATACCGACAAGATTCAAGTGAAGGCTGCTTTTGATGAATTCAGGCAAAAGTCTGAATATAAAACATGAAATTGAGGAGGTGTGATGTTGAAAATGATTGGGCAAACAAGTGGTGCAGTCAGGACAGGGGGTGAGGATCTATCTCATGAGGTCACTATGAAAATAAGAAAATCTGGCTGCCTGAGCTGGATTAGTGAACACGTTAGTGAAGTCAAAGGCACTCACGTCGACTTCAGACAGGGTTTGTGTCCACCTGTAGTTTGCCAGGTCAGCTCCGTTTTCTGCGTTAGGCTTCAGTTTATCTTTGTCCTTCTCGTCCTCCTCTCCTTCAGAGTCAGACTGGGGAGGAAAATTAAGACGAGTACATCAGCAGAATCTGATTTTAGTCGCTCATCAACAGCAAACACTTTCACCAACGTTTCACTCACCCCCTTCTCTTTGTCTGCTTTGTCAGATGACTTTTCTTCATTTGTTGTTGCTTTCACCATTTTCTCCTCTTCGTTCTTTTTCTAAAATATATATAACACACATTAAAATAAGGAAACATTTGGAAGAAAACAAAGGCTCACATGTGAGAGAGCGTCATGGTTTTTAGATTTTCACCTTGTCGAGTTCAGACTGAAGTTTCTCTGCTTCTTCGTCCGTCAGTTCCTGAATTCTGGGGCCGTCGTTATTCTTCTTTTTCCTCTCTTCCTCCTCTAGCTTCGCAGCTCGTTCTGCTTTCTCTTTCTTCTCCTTCTCCTGTTTCACCTGCTTCTCTTTGTTGGCCTTCTGCGCCAGCTTATTGTAGCGCAAAGCGTCTTTGACGAGCTGAAAGAAAGAGAGGCTGAGAGATGAGGAGGTGTGCCCGTTTCACCGCATGGTGTATTATGTTGCTCTCCGATGGCACAAAAGCTGCAGGTACGCTAACAGTGCTCACCTTCTCTGGAGCGCCCGACTCGCCACCGGTGAAGAAGTCAGTTTTACGGCGCAGAAAGCTGAAAAATGTGTTTACCAACTGTTGAGAGAAAGATAAGAGCATTATTGACACGACTGGACAACAATGAACGTGCTTCATGACTACTTACTGATGGCTTAGAACAAGAAATCACTTAAGTTAGCAGTTAGTTACTCATAGATAAGAAACATATAGAAGAAAGTCAAAGAGTTAAAGGGTGTTAAAAGAGTCTGACAGGGCTTTGCTGACATCCCTCCTCTCCCTCACATCCTCTGTGGAGTCTAGGAGGCAGTCCAGGACAGAGCTGGACCTATTGACCAGTTTGTCTTTTCCAAGCAGACGAAGCCACCACAGTGTCACACAAAGTCCTGCACAACTCAAGTCTCCTCAGCAAGTGGAGACGACTTTGACTCATTTTATGCAGGAGCTTTGTGTTGTGCAATAATGTCTGTATCTGTATCTATACTGTCTATATGTAACTTGTCATCAGAGCGTGTATATTGATTTATTTCGTTCCCTTCCTCTATGACCTTCTGTTACTTCTTGTTCAACTGCAAATCTTTGCACTGAATGTGGGATAACAAACCTTAAAATATGGCCACTGTGTTATAGGTTAATTGTAATGTGTGCTTAATGCATGTTTGCATGTTGCTACTGGATGCTTGAATGTCCTTCGGGATCAATAAAGTATCTATCTGTTTTAAACAGAGACACAAACTCAGATTCTTCTAGAAGTTTCAGGCATTTGACACCACCCAGACTGACCCAGCAGCATCTCAGGGCTACATACAAATGTTAACGTGTATTACAAATATTTCTATCATCTTCCGAGAGAAGGTAACCTTCCAACAGTTCACCTATTAAAGACGTAGTATTATGATCTATCCAGCCAGAGGGCGCATTAATAGAAGATAACAACATCAGTAAATAGCTGACAGTGTTTGTTTTTTTTTTCAAAGGCGCCGTTTGCATGCTAGCTCACATGCTAACCACGTTAGCTTTAGCATGTTTAGCTTACCTCTTGTACTCCTCCTCGTGCTGCTGAGCCATGACAAGCAACATGCCGTCATACTTTTCTTCATCGTCACCCATATTTGTTGGGGAAAGGTTAAAGACAAAATGAGCTCTGAGATGACAAGCAGGAGAAAATTATTTGGGGTTAGGTTAGTGACAATGTGCGGCCCGTACAGTCACGCTACTCACTTCCTGGAAACAAACTCCGCCCACACGCTGGTTTTGACCAATTGGAAGAGGAGATTTTGAATGACAGCCGACATATCCAATCAATGAGAGAATTGGTTCAGCGTGGACGGAGAATTTTCTAGATAAAATACAAAATAAAACGGAATTTATTGTAAATATAATAAATTAAATTAATTAAATAAAAGTGATAATTTTAAAAAACTATAATAAAATTGGCGGAACTGCGGAATTACATTTTAATTTACTCTGAACCTTTATAATCAGCATAAATAAATAAATAAATAAATAAATAAATAAATAAATAAAACATTAATGAAAAACAAAAAAATACTGCTTCCCTTGTGTCAGAATAACTAATTTCAAGATGGAATAAAATTAAATTACTACTAAATTTATTGTGTTTATTTATTTGAATATACTGTAATGTATTTTATTAGCTTTAAGGGCCACAAATAGGTTTTATTTTTATTTACTTTTAGAAACAAACTGGAAACCTGCAGATGTCGCTAATCATAATAATGACTGATGATTTTTACATATATTTTTTTATGTAATCTATAATCCTATTAAACAGACAAAAGCAACAACCTTGTGTTTAAGAAATTGAATTTTGGCCTTTTGCCTGATAAATGACTGCTCTTTCCTCTTTAACACTGAGGTGACTGTACAGGTTTCTATTTCTATTCTGTCTCACATGTCTGTTGCTCAATCAGTGATTTCACAGCAGGTGTTTGCCTTCACCTGTTGCATGCAAAGCACCTGCTGGCATGTTGTCACTGACAACATTAATTAGCATCATTGGTAACACGTGTGTTTACCTACTATTTCATGTCAAAATGGCCGCTGTGAAAAGGGCTATTTAGTATTCATTTCAACTTTAATTTGAGCAACAACAGTCTCAACAGGTGGTAAATCATTAGTAAGCTTGTAGCATGTGAGTTTTTATACCGTATGCAATTTTATGTTAGATATATTGACTAACATCGTACTAAACTATAGTCATGGTTGGTATTTTCACTGATGATTAATTTAGAGTGACATATATAGGTGCTACTGGGCTAGGGTTCACAGACAGACTGTGGCCTAGATTACCTATCTATGACCTGATATGTATATGAGCTGAACTCACCTTAGAATTTGTGGTGGGTAATTAAAATACCTGAACATGAAGACTTATTTGTGAAAATGGCAGCACAGCTGTAATTTTCAAGACCTATTAAACATTTCATTGTGTTTTTTCATGCACGTCCAAGGTGTAACGGGGGCACGGGTCAGGTGGCAGTCTGTGCGTTGACCCCGTCAGTCCCTGATAGACTGGTACAGTTAATGACTGAGGTAAACATGATAAAGGTCATTCACCCCTGTGACTTCTGTATTTCACCTGCCTGTGCGGCGGCTCAGTTTAACTATCCTTATCGCCTCCACGTGGAGGGAGCCTTGATCACACGGCTTGGGAAGTCCACGGTCACTGCTTTTTTCTTGTTGTTTTTTTTCTTCTCATATGAAAGGGCTTAAAAAAGGAGGGTCAAGGCTGAGCTTGTCGGGAGCAGGTGACATCCTGATAAATAGGGCCGTCTGAGCTTGTGGACAGGCACTACGTGACAGTAGTCATGCTTTTTCTGGAGCTTACTTTTTGAGAGCATTCTGCGGATACGTCTCTGCTTCATAATGTTTCCTCTGGAAGAGATTACACATACCACTTGCGCGGGTTACCAGGATCAGCATTCTCACACTATCCTTTACAACATCTTGAGCGGGAAGGAGAGCGGCTACCTCAACACCAAACTGAACCATAACGCCACAGCACACAACTGCCACTGTGAACAGAGTAGGACGGTTTGCCTCAAGGACCCGAAGGCCACCTGCCAAGTTGCCTCCAGCGTGCTGGTCAAAACCATCTGCTTTGTGAGAAGTCTGCCATCCTTCAGTCAGCTTCCATCAGGAGATCAGTCACTGTTGTTAAGACACTGCTGGGTTCCTTTATTTCTTCTGGGACTTGCTCAAGAAAAGATAGTCTTTGAGGTGACTGATGAACCAAATTCAAGTATCCTTAGACAGATCTTGCTCGGACCAGAGCTCACTGAAAAGAAGGCTGACCGACCAACACTCGCTGGAGTCCACAAACTGAGGACTTGCTTGCATCACATCTGGGATCTGGACCTCAGTCCGAAGGAATATGCTTACCTGAAGGGTGCTTTGTTGTTTAACCCAGGTAAGACACATTTTTATTAGTTCAAGTTCTAAAGCCATGCTTGGATATGTGAGCTTAATCAGAAACTCCCCTTCATCTGTTACAGCTGTTCATGGACTGAGTGCCTTGTTGTTCATTGAAGGCCTCCAACGGGAAGCTCAGAAAGCTCTCCAAGAGGTCATCCATAGCCGGCACCCAGAAGACACTGTTTGCTTCGGCCATGTCCTCCTAGCAGCCTCCACCATTCAGACTGTCAGCCACAGCCTGGTCACAGAGCTCTTCTTCAAGCCTGTTATCGGCAACACAAATATGTTACATTTATTAACAGACATGCTGTTTGTGCAATAAGATCCCAGTGAGAAAGCTTCAGCTCTATGAAGTCATGGTTTTATTAATTGCTTAATGTCTGTGAAAGCATAAAAAAAATCAACATGTTGATCCTATTGGAGGAGCATTGCCTGATCTTTAAAGAAAAAAAACAAACACTTTGACTCCCTCATGTGGCCATACGTACAAGCAAACAAACTCTGTTTTGTTTCACTTCATTTATTTTATTGTTTTTAGAATGACACACACATTTGCTGATAATATAAAGTACCATTTGAGAAAATCTAACATGCTAATGAAAAGAAAATGTTATGCTTTAGCAGACAATTCAACCAGTTTAGTGAAATAAGACGTATATTACGATAGGTACAGTTAAATCAAATCAAACCAATTTAAATTTTATTTGTATAGCCCAAAGTCACAAAGTACATTTTCAATCTGTACAGGAGGTGACACCCTCTGTCCTTAGACCCTCGGTTTGAGCGAGGAAAAACGTGCCCACAAAAAATCCTTTAACAGGGAAAAAAGGTGGAAGAAACCTCAGAAAGAGCCACAGAGGAGGGATCCCTCTCCCAGGACGGACAGACGTGCAATAGATGTCACATGTACAGAACAAATCAACAGAGACATATTGTACAATTACAATGAATGATAAAATGACCATGAATTACAATGAATGATAAAATGATTACAGTAGCAGTGGGACCTGACACAGTTAACATGACACAGACATATTAATCACTTTCTAAATAGTCGAGTTGGTTTTCTGCTTGGTTGAAACCAGAACAACCAGTTTCACGCCACCATGGTGCCGCAGCCCAATTCTTCACACTGTTATTTAAGATATCCATATTACCTCACACAACATTTATTCTTTGTACTTAGAAATAAAATAGGGCACACGAGGATAGATGTAATCTAGACAGTTAAACCACGCTTTTACAATATACCCATGTGCATTAACTGAAGGCATTACAATAGGGCCCATGACCAACAGTAACCATAATCTAACGCTGATAATGAAAACACAGAGCTGAATACATTCCACTAAGTCAGCTGGACAAATTCCCATCAGCACCCAGGAGCAAACACAGCAAAGCACGTCGGGGTAAGAAAACAAACATTCACTTCATGAGTCAGTTTGGGATAATGTCACTAATAAATTATAGTTATAGTACGTGATAAAAGCTCAACTATAATTGCATTTCACACACTAGCTTTCAAAACATCAAACACCTGGTTAACTTAAAACTTACGAGCTATCTGCTTCATATGAGTTTCATAGTAATCTGCTTTGTAAAGAAAAGAAATCACACTCTATATACATAAACATCATTAAAGTCACAGTAGAAAAAACCTGAATTTTAAACACACAAACAGAAAAGACCACCTACTAACTTCTTTGCTTTGTTTCTATGGTCAGAATCATTGACTGTATATAAAGATGGACAACGTGACAGTGAAGCCAAAACATTCAGATTGCCCCCTGGTGGCTGGCTGCAGTATAGGTAAAAAAAAAGTCCACCCCCTTCATGTTGGCAAACGTCCAAATAAATTCTTCCCAAAGATGATTTCTTCCATGATTTCTCCAAAATGACGTCACTGATGCAAAATGGCACTTCCTCCCAAACTATCTGGGATATTTTGTGAGGAAGTGTTGACATGTCGTCCATCTTTATATGTGCCCATGGTCAGAATGTGGAAAATTATTCTCACATCTGTATGGTAAATTTTTACCATACAAGCTACTGCAAGCAGCTAGTTAGCTTAGCTTAGCATAGAGACTGGAAAGAGTGGGAAACACTAGCTTATCCGCACATTTAATGCTCACAGAAAGACAACAAATTGTGGCCCAGACACAGGCCAGTGCATATCTTGCAGTAAAACCACAACTTGTCGTTTCACACTTTTTGTACAAACAAAATAAAACATTAATCGGCCTTTAGAGGTGTTGCTAGGCAGGTTTTGTAACCTTCAGACAGAACCAGTCTATATGCTAAGCTAAGCTAACTGGCTGTAGAGTGTAACTCTCCAAGAAAGCAAATAAGCCTATTTCCCAAAATTCACCCCAGACACGCAAAATTATTCCACCCAATATTACAATTACAGCATCGTATAAAACCTCCTTTTTCTTCCTGCTAAATATTGTTACTTCATCCTTTTACACTACTACCACTTTTAGGTACAAATAACAAAATCTATTAGAACATAATTTCCTCTCATTAATCTAAAAATCATTCATGTACATACGTCATATATAACCTCTGAATTAAACTGAATACACACACATTCGTTTAAAAAAATCAAATATATGACGATGAAATGTGCCAGAAAACTACAACTACATCCAGAAGTCAACAACAGCACAATAATCTGACCGGGTCAGGTTTCATGAACATTACTCAGTTCTCCTTCAAGGACGAGAGGACGGTTAAATCGTGATACAATATCTGAGAGCCATCAAGAGCTGCTGGTGATATCTGCCTGCAGGGGAAGCTCTCAATAAAGCAATCCTTCAAATATACACATAATATCTATCAACCATAAATATCTACACACAGAGCCCTGAGTTCACTGAAGTCCTTCAGACAATGTGAATCGTCACATTTTCATGGCTTGGCTTTGGAAACAGCAAAGCCGCAGTCTCTACAAAGAGCTCGGCTCAGCCAGAGACTCCTGTGCAAGTAGTGTCGCCTTTCAACGTCCCATATGTGACCTTGTAGACACAATATGACAAATAATTCAAGCATGGATTGCCAGGGTGGGGCAGGAATCATGTTCTCACAGAGGTACGAATTAGCGGGACACCTGAAGAATTAGTTTCTGTGTGAGAGGGTGAGTAGCCTGTTGGAGAAGTAGAAGTATGACCTATAAGAAAAAAAAAAAAAGACACGTGAGAACACGGGAATTTCTCGGCATTCATTCACAAGACTGAGCATTAATTCTTCTCACATCTCGTCATCCATATTCACAGTGTGCTGCAAGTAGAAATCATTCACACTCAATCGATTATAAACTATTTTAACAGAGGTATGGTACATTAGGGAAAAACAGGACGGCATTCATAAAACAGTCTGACCACTAGCAGTGCGTAGGAACTATGTTTTTATGAGAGGACCATTGTTTTGTATTTTCAATGAAGAAGAAGAATATGAAGCTGCTGAGTTGTGTGTTTAATTGAAATAGCAGAATATAGCATGCTTCATTTTGACATGAGTTACAGGGTCGACTGTAGCTCAAAGTATCTCTCACAGAGTCTTTGCAGATGTTTTATATATGAAAGCTTCAACACATGCTTTGCACATGAGTTACAGGAGTCACACTGTAGAAACTCGCAAAGAATCTCAATCTTAATCTGCTCAAAGAGTTTCTTTGCAGATGTTTAAAATATGAGGAATAAACTACAGACTGTACACTTGTTTTTTTCTTGTTTTATTCGGCATATATTATTTTAGCATGCTGATGTTTCAGTAGCAGTAAAGAGTTTTCCTCACTCTGTTGCACCTGACAAGTGTGACGTCGCCCACTGAATAATACTCTCTCATCCATCTCTGTGACCATCATGAACAGTGCTTTTCTTTAATCAAACCATTCACTCTGATGACACATCGCATGCGAGCAGGTGAACAGGTTACATTCAAATTGAACGAGCCGTTTATGACAAGTTTGTGCACAAAAATACCATTAGGTGTACCATAAATGTGAAATATATGTAATTAAAAATCTAATTCCTGAGGGATCAATAACCCAGCAGTCAAATATGACAGAGTCATGTCGGTAGAGAGATTTGTGTCTTTTGTGTCAATCAGCTTTGGACTGTTGATTCATGTGAGGTCGGGCATTACAGTCTAGTCTTACAGTCATGAATCTGCATGCCTGCTACTTATTCTCAGCAAAAGTATGAGTATAAGTTGATTTTCCTGCAACATTAATTGTGAAACTTACAGTTAAAATTCAGACTATTTGTCTCATGAAGTGGTTCTCAAACTTTTTTTTTTAAATCAATCATTAGCACTGACGGAGGAAGCAACTAATAAAAAAGGATCCATGTATAATTTTAGTGAAATAAAGGTCAGCATGATAGCATTAGTGTGCACTTGTTTGTTTATTTTCCTACATAAATCATATTCATTTCACTTATTTTCACTCAAAGATTTTTCACCTGGTCATCACGACCTCTAATGAGAGGTAAGAGTGAACGTTAAAAGAAACATCAGAAAGTGAAACAAGCGTTTCCAGACTATGTTTGATGAAAACAAACCCGTCTACTGTTGGCACAAACAAATATTCATGGTGGACTTCCTGATTACTAGAGCCAAGTTATGGGAAGCAAAGCATGCACGTTTCAAGTGAGCGAGCAAAACCGGGAATAAAACAAGTGAATGACACACTACTGGAGCTACATCAAACGTTCATGAAAGAGAAGAGCATATGCTGCAGTGTACTCTGTATGTTATTACTATAATTATTGCTGTCATTATTTAGTTATTTGCTTATAAAATGAACTGAATTGAACATGATAAAGACAGATTTCTTACCTCCATTGTTCCTCCAAATGTCTCTGGCACACTTGTCAGAGGGGGTCAGTTCTGATATTTGGATGTTTGGATTCGATTTGTAGTCATCTTCAGGAAACAAAGAGAAGGACAGTGATGGTTACTGGATGGTGAAAAAAAAAGCAGCTGTGTGGCATTTTTTAGAGGCAACACAGAGTTGAGAAGTGAAAAACTTACTGTTGTTGCTGAACGAAAAGGAACCGCTCTCCCTCATCGTCTCATTGCCGCTGTCCGACAGCGTCCTCTCCCTCCTGGAGATGGCCGGCTTCTTCTTCGTACTCTTTCGAGTGCTGATGCGGATGATGCCGCGCACCAGCCGACACTCGGCCTCCTGCTCGTCCATTTTGTGCTCCTCTGCCAGTGAGTTGATGAGGTGGTTGATGGCCTTGCTCTTCTTCAAAAACACAGAGTCCGAGGTGCACCTGGCCAACTCCTCGATCTGATATTCAGAGTAGAGCTCCAGCAGCTTCTTGGTGATCAAAGAATCAACGTTCTCCTCACCATCCTCCCAGTCATCAAACCTCATGGACTCGTGCAGGGACGCATGGCTGGGCTGTGTCGGACCACCAGGTGGAGGCACATACAATGGAGATTTGGTTTCAACATCTAAATACTCTCTTGGACTGTCAATTTTGACTCCAGCGATGCAGACATCCCCTAGCCAGTCTGCGTCCTCTTCTTTGTTGACTCCTGTGTTCACATCTTGAAGGCTCACCTCCACTGGTTTGTCTGGGGAGCTCTCGTTTGGCGCCAGGCACGGAGCGAGGATGGAGCGCTGGCAAACTCTATACAGGCCGCAGGTTAGTACGCTGCATATAAAGGTCCTACAGCTCCTTGGAGAAGCGCAGGGGTTGCAGGTTTGTGTGGCAGAGTGAGGGTCAGCTGAGCCAGGAATGAAGCCAATGGTCTCAGACTCCTTTCCATTAGCATCTCTGAGGTGAGCTTTGTGGACTGTCTTTGGCTCCGGGATCGGGAGCATGTCTTCCACTGGGTCCACGCAGCGCTCCTCATAGGATGACCTCTGGCTGCTGCTCCGGCTGGGTCCATACCTGTAGCTGCCAGGCCCCGAGTTGTGTCTCAGACTGCCAGTGTTGCCGGCTGACATGACGTAGTGGCTCCAAGTTCTGAACAAACGTGAGATAAAGTTAGGTAGTGGTAAGACGGTGTCGAAATAACATCACTTGTTATCAGTCCAATCTGACAGAAAGAAAAACCTAAAATCACTTGAAGCCACCTCTCTTGAAAACAAATGTGAAACTACTATCCCCGGGTGGCAGGTAAAGTAACCAAACTGGTTCTCGGGAGGATGTGGCGTACATTCAAAGACAATATTCACATGTGTATGATGTCATGGAGATTAATAAAATAAACTACATGTTTAACTTTAACTATGAAGAAAACAAATATATATATAAAAAAGAAAAACAACTACACACTGCTGCATTTAAACTCAGACAACAAATTCATTTTTAAAAATCCTGAAATTAAATTGAAGGTTGATAAGACCTGAAGAAGAACCAACTAGGTGTTTCTTTATCATTCTGAATAAACAAACAACATAGAGTAAAATCCCATCATCTTAACTGATTCAGCCAAGTGGTAATTTGATGATAAAGCTGTGTAAAAACACATTTTTATGACAGTAAGAAAGCACTGCTGTAGGTTGCATGCATGCCGAATTGAAGGCCAAATCTATTTGAACCTGAAGATATGTTTGGTTATGATTTACCTCTTATAAATATCAATTAAAAACATAATAAACTTTAAATTCTTATATTTTCAAATGGTGTCTGGCGCAATGACGGCATGTGTAGAAAACTGTTTACAGTAGTCATTACATGTAGTGAGCTGATAAACAAACAAGCATTAAACATTAAACATTTACCCACCAACATTAATGTCACGTTTGTCATATTTGACACACGTTAAGTCATGACCCATTCCGTATATCAAAATGATTTTCACTTCCATGGCGACTTTGTCACCGAGGCTCTTTCCTCCATTAGAGGACTTAGGAACTCCTCACTAAACATTTACTCACATTTAAACACGGTGTGTCCACCAGATGACTCCCGAATTAATGCAGTCTTCTCCACCTAACATTCAACATTTCCGTTTTTAATCCATTTTGAACGTCAAAGACACCGGCTCGGCCACAAAATGTCAGTTTCAAGAAAGTTTTTTGTTTTTTTGACCAAATCCGTGTACCTGAGCGTCAAGGTGGAGGAAATGCACCAGGTGGCTACAACAGGAGGCTGGACTTCCGGTTATGACATAAAAATAAAACGCAACTTAAATTACTACTTTGATTTTAGCTTTGAATTATGTCTTTTTTTTATATAGGCTCTTTACAGTTTCAGTAACACGTCATAAATGTATTCAAATCACGTAGCAACTAGCAAACACAACATTTTCATAACATATACGTCACACTTTTATTTTGATATTTTTATATGATTTCCGGTGCCGAGTTCTGCCTACCTACCGGGAAGTGCATGCCCCTCACGGGAGCGCGCACAGCTCTGGCGAAAAACAGCACTCATTGTAATAATTTCCAAGGCAGTGTGTAGATGTTTAAAACTGATATAATCTTCTTGGTTGTGTTAATATGTGATAATAAATGTTCTGAAGTCTGGTTTATGAACGTTTAGTCAGTGTTTATTTAGTTTAGTAACTAAGTTGTCCTTTATTTAATGTGTTTCCTGTATCCAACATGCCAGACTACCTGTCGTGTACTTCAGTGTGTTTTTTGTGTGATTTGACTGCCTGCCTGTTGCCAACTTGCACACCTGTTTATTAACTTTTGTATAGCTGGAGAGAGTTGTATTCCCTCTTATCTTTGGCATTACATTCACACTGTTAAGATGTCATTTGATTTCCAAGGGATTAAAGAGAAAGTGATATAGTGCAGGCTTGATTCAACGTTTATCTGCTGAGAAATGTATCCTTTCTTCTGTCACAGTCGTAATACTGCCTGGTGGAATCAAAGACATGTGATATAATAATATGTATAACAAGGAGCGGTTCAGCCGGCTGGAAGGCATGAAGCATAAATCTGAATAATTAAACACTCAGTAAAGGCACAACAAATCGAAATGGTGTTATCAGAACATACTTTATTATTAGTTATATATGTGCATGATACAAATGATCCAACACGTATATACATATACTTGAAATGTTTTTATAGTGTATATGGCTAATATTTATATGATAAATTAAAAAAATTCAGATCATTTATCATCACTGATGAACCCGACAAAGAAGACTATATTGTTTTTAAACAGTACCTTGCCTTACAGAGCTTCCTATGAGTGTCTGGGAGCTCTTGTTTTAGCCATGCGCGCTCCCGCGACGGCAGTTCTCTGCAGGATGGCAGAAGTCGCCATAACACCTGTCATAATGCCCTCGCTTGATAAATCTTTGTCAAGTCACCGTCAACCGTCGCTGATTTACCGGATATTACAAATTTGGCACCTATTGACATTTGACATTTATAGAGAAAGACATAATGAAAGTGGAGAGGTATTCCAGTAAATCATGTGGTCCTTAAGTGTTAATGACTGCCTTCGTCGTCATATCTAAAATTTAACGTTTTAATATGATAGTTATTTCGAAAACAAAATTGACAGGAAATACACCCTTTCTTGTGTGTGTTAATCAATGGCCAATTTGCTCGGTGTTACGGTTTAATGAGCGACCCTGTTAACTGGCAACCGTCAGCCAAATGCGTCTGTTGACAGCCGTTAGAAAACAGACGTGGCTGTCCCAGTGAACAGCTGTTTGTTTAGGTTTTGTTTATTATTATTATTAACGTTACAATGTTAAAAACAACAACTTACCCGATCTGTCTTTAGTATTTTGTTTAAACAGCTACGCATTCTCGTCATGTTTCAACGGACGGCTGTCGTAACTACGGCAACCACAGACGCATTCAACTGAAGGTCGCCAGTTAACAGGGTCGCTCCTTAAACCGAAACACCGGTGCTACACCGGACGCTTCGTGTTGTGGCAGCGTAGTTAAACACTACTAGTCACGAATGTGTCAGGAGTGTTGGTAGGGAAGCTACATGCATCTAAACATTTAGTACTTCTTTGTATTTAAGCATATAGGACCTCTGGGGATTAGTTAAGTGCACGACGAGCAAGCTAACAAGCTAGCAAGTGGTAACGGATGTTTGGGTTCACTCGTGTTAAATAGTCCGCAGCTGGCTGAGTTGGCTAGTCTGAATGGCACAGCTAACAAGCTAACGATGACCACCCTGGACACAGACTTTAAGAGGAATAAATGAAGAGGCATGGGAAGTAACAAGGATGCTATTTCGAGTACGGGATATTTACACCTGGACAACCACGGTATAGCTTGTTTTCTACGTAGAATGACGACATTTGCACCGTTCAGCCGTCTCAAACACGGGCGTCGGTGATGCTGTCCATCGCTGGACCGATGCTCTGGTTGTCCGAATCGGGAGTGGGACAGAGCACCTAAAAAAACCCCACACACATTATAAAAAACATGAAAAACTGCGAATATCAGCAAATAGACCCGCAGGCACTCCCGACACCAACACCGACCCCTCTAGCCCATCACAACGGGAGCGACGGTGACAAGAGAGAGGAGCCGAGGAGACCGAGGAGAAAGTGGGAAGTTTTCCCCGGAAAGAATCGCTTCTACTGCGATGGACGGATCATAGTGGCCCGGCAGAGCGGGGTCTTGCCCCTCACTCTCGGCCTTATTCTGGTCACAAGTGGATTATTCTTTATATTTGAGTGAGTTCATGTTTCATATGCGGTTGTTCAGTCGTTTTCCTGGTGACAAAGGTATGATGTATGTTTAAAGGACGTGTCAATATGAGGGAAAAGCAGCTTTATAAATTAACATTTCATTGAACTGACTCCTGTTTGATGTATTCAGTGTATGCCGAACCATCAAGCGGGTCCTTATGATTAATAAAATGTCTTTTTTTTGTATTTACAGCTGTAATTTCTTCAATAGTGCGCAATTAAATGTAAAAAATGTCAATTTTATAATGTAATCTGGTAAAGTTTTTACAAAAATCTAAATATTTGAGCTCTATTTGGTCTTAAAATGTGTGGCTGTATATCTGATTGTACATATTCGTGTAGCTGTTAATGAGACATGCTATGTACGATCATACTCAAGCACTATTCAATATGAAAGTGTGCTCTGTCTCCAGGGATTCATATGGTGATTAAAGGCTCTGGATGTTAATTAAAATAGATCCCCTGGTGGGTGGAAAAAGTAGGCTCAGTTGTATGAGACAGAGCTCTGATCCTTTCGCCAGCCCTTGATACCGGTCAGTGCGTCTTGGTAATTCATCTCTCTCTTGTCTGTAGCTGTCCCTTCCTGGTGAAACACCTGACCAGCTGCATACCTGTTATCGAGGCGGCCTTTTTGTATTCGTGGTCATCACCCTGCTTCAGACCAGCTTCAGTGACCCGGCATCCTGCCCAGAGCAACACCAGACGAGGCTGCGGACATTGAAAAACAGATCGGTAAGAGCCAGCTCAGTCGTAAGTGTACTCTATGGTTATACAGCTGTCTCAAATGCTTTTAACTTTGATGTCCAGGATCATAAAATCTTAGTTTTTAAGCACAGTTTTCCCCAGAGTGCTATTCCTGCCAGATTATGGCACTGAATTTAGACCACTATTGGCACTCGATGTCTCCATGTGGCCTCAAAAACTGCTTAAGCTCAGCTAATTTCTTTATAAGTTTTACCCTCTGCTCGTTCAGTCACGTCAAACTTCAAGGACGTACTATTTGTGGCGCTGTCATAAGAGCTTTCACACCGTTTATTTTGCTTCAGAGCACAATTCGAAGTTGAGACCGATGGCATTGTTCTGCTGGCGTCTGCTGTTTTCCTCTGAAACGGAAACATAAGGCAAGTCCTGCTCGAACAGTCACCCGTCGTCCTGCTGCTAGTTCACTTTAATTATGATGAAACCTTTCGCACATTAAAGGTCCTCAATAAGATTTTTTTTTAAAGGACTCATTTGCCATATGCCTAATGAATGTCAGTTGGCAGACCTTAGTGCTGTTTTTCCGGAAGAAATATGTCCTGTTGACTTTTAAAGTTCAGACCGGTAGATCTGTTATCCCTCTGACAAGGTCCTGTACAGTTTCTTTTACCTCACTCGACTCTCTTTGCACCACATTCCTGTTCACAGCACTCTATCAGTTATGTTCACTGTAAGTTTTAAGTCTTGCCAACAGTATCCTTCAATATAATGACCTTCGTGTCTAAAGTTAGCTTCATCTGCACCTTGTTAACTCCTACTCATGGCTGAAGTTTGGGCAGTGGTGATGTAAGATGTTCATGTTACTCAACTTCACTGCTGTTGTTTCAACTATTTCTGAGACTCTGACATAAGTACTTCACATTTACCCGCTGCTGCACCTTTAAGGAAACGCTTTGGACACTTTAGCTTGACTGTTCTCTGAACAAATGTCAGCCTCAGTTTATTTACTGATTTAATTTAAAAGGGAGTTTTAATCTGTAGGGTCAACTAGAGCCGCGTCCCAATTTCACGCTAACTTCAAGGAGGTTTTAAGTACGAAATGTTCACACTGTGAACCTGGCAAAATAAAGTGTTCTCAAGTTAGTCGGTGTGGCACTAAAAATGCTTTGAGTGTGCTGTTGATGGTCGTGAAATAGATCCAGGATCACCACAGAAGACCTTCTGGAGTAGCACTGATTGATTTAGTTGCAGTTAAGTGAAAAGAAAACAGGCTGAAAGAAAGAAAGTAGAAATGCTGAAATGTCGAAAGCAGCTACAATCCTTTAAGGAATCTTGTTGGTATGTTATTTTGTGTTTCATCTGATCGACGTGCAAGTGGATCTGAATCCAAAAGAGTACGTAGTTTGTCGTCAGAATTGTTGAACATTCACAGACTCAGAAATTCATAATGTTGCAAGAAACATGTTTATCTGACGGCTAAATTCCACCGGGCACGGATGCAACAGGTTCAGTGTGCGCTGCGGCCGCCAGAGCTAATCGTAGCAGTTTTAGTCAATGATGCAGAGAATATGCAGATGTTCTGTTGTTGACAGGCGCTGCAATCAGCCCGCATCAATCTGCACAGAGCAGCTCAAACTGCCCGGGATTCAGACACATAAATGGCATAAAGAATCCAGTGGATTTTCAAAATAAAACACACAGCCTGCGCAAACTTAAGGGAAACAAGTTAACTACGTAGCATATTTACATATTTAGATGCAAACCAATTTTTAAAGACCATCTGAACTGTGCAGGTGTTTTCACTTTTTAGACCTACACTTAGGTTGATGTTATCCCCAAAGGACAGTTAAAATGGGTTGAGAGCATTTACTGCAGGCTAACAATAGTCTAGACAAGTTGAAAAGTATACAGCCTTTGATTGTCGTTATTCTGTGTTAATGTAAGCATCTGTCCGCTGTCGCCAGGCAGCATCCTTCCTTTTTTGCGGCGTTTATTATTTCACCATACAGCTATATAACAAAGGATCAGTATTTCCTGAATGAGCGGTCAGTCCCCACCCCCTCTTTCTCAAAATGTTCGGACACTGGAGAACGCCGAGGTTTCACATATCAAAGTAGAGTCCGATAGAACTGAGTCAATTCACAACTGTCTCGTCCCGTTCTTCACATAACTGAATGGCGAGTGAAACTTGATGTGACTGCACGTTTCAAATCCGTACACGCTCCTGAGAAGAGGTCTGGTTGGGTCCATAGATGTGTAGGACCTGTTTAGCAGTTGATAGTACCCTAATTAATTGATCTTAATTGATTAATTTTGTCCTTTTATACTGTCCTCTCCTCTGCAGACAACACTGGAAACACCAGCTATCGGCCTCCACCGCGCACAAGGAGGTCCTCATCAACCAGCAGGTGGTGAAGCTCAAGTACTGCTTCACCTGCAAGATGTTCCGGCCTCCGCGCACCTCCCACTGCAGCCTGTGTGACAACTGTGTGGGTGAGTTGCGGACACACGCCGTCACTCTTGACATTTACCAGTGATAAATAATGAACCGAGGCCTCGCCGAGCCGGTTCAGTTCACTGAACTCTCAGTTCAGGCTGTTCCACTCATTGTGAATTCTCCTTCTGGTGTGTTTCTCCTTCAGAACGCTTCGACCATCACTGTCCTTGGGTGGGGAACTGCGTGGGAAAACGCAACTACCGTTTCTTCTACACCTTCATCGTGTCGCTCTCCTTCCTGACGGCGTTCATCTTCGGCTGTGTGACCACACATCTAGCACTGAGTACTTTTTTTTTACTCAGAATGTTTTGTTGTTTACTATTCTGTAATTGTTCCCATTTGACCACCGGCTGAGTGTTCAAGTTATATTTTCACCCTGCTCACTAAAAGATTAGAATAAAATAAAGATATTCAAGCTTGAATCTGGTTATTACTGCATCGAAAAAGTGAACTGCATCTGTCGGTTTGGGAATCCCAACACGACCACTGTTTCTCTTTAATGTAAACACACTTTAAGCCTTATGTTAATTTTTTCCTCTCTTTCAGGGGCTCAGGGTGGAAAAGGCCTGGTGTTCGCTCTACAAGAGAGTCCAGGCAGATATCCTTTAATCACAAACACTGTCAGCGAGTATGTTTTTTTAAATTTATTTGTTGACACTGTTCTCCTTGATCCAACCTTTCACTGCCGTAGAGCTCGTGATATGTTTCTTCTCAGTCTGGTCCATCCTGGGCCTCTCAGGCTTCCATACATACCTGGTTGCTTCCAACCTGACCACTAATGAAGACGTGAGTATTGGCCTACACTCAATTCTTCAATCAATACATGTTAAATAAAATAAATATTACAATAATATTACTGTAATCTCAAGAACTGTAAAAATATATCAAGTAATTAGGGCTAATTGCTGAGGAAAGCATCTCATTTTGTGGAGTTAATGAATACTCGCATCAAGATCAAGAGCAGAAATTCGTAAAAAAACGTGAAATGTTGCAGAATTAATAATATTTTCACACATGGTGGGTGTTCCAGATTAAAGGCTCCTGGTCAGGGAAGAGTGGAGAAGATGTCACCAACCCATACAGTCATAAAAACATCTTTATCAACTGTTGCACTATGCTCTGTGGACCCATGCCACCCAGGTTAGTCATAAATATCACAGACCGTATCAAGTGCTGAAGGAATCTACGCACGATTAGGACCTGGCTTTCCTTTCATGTTGCATCATGTTGTAATATTTATGTCTGGATGTTTTATTATCACTTGATCTGTCAAATATTTTTATGTTTGTATCAAATGTTCAAATCTCTGCTTTTGCTTTTTAGCTTGAACACTCATTAAATCCCAAACTGGCTCTATGATGGTGATTGAAAAAAGCATCGACAGTGGTTTTATCAGGCAGGTGGAGTGAGTGTGAGGCTGGCATACATACTGAGGAACATTCAGTCACTAGCTGTTGTTACTGTGACACATTAATGGACTCCATGTCTCCCCATGACTCCACAATAATTCTCTTAGCATCACCAAAGCTCACTGCTAAAAAAAAATGCATCTGTAAATTAGGAGGTATAACCCAAAGCCGGGTTTTCAACCGGGGACACATTTGATTAATCAACCAGCGTTTGGCATTTGGCCTGTTTGACGATGAATCCATTATTAGGCCCGAGCACTGGCGGTGCGAGGCCCTATTGTATTTCAAATGTTTATTTTTCTTTTTTTTTTTATTAGGCCCGAGCACTGGCGGTGCGAGGCCCTATTGTATTTCAAATGTTTATTATTTTTATTTTTATTTTTTTTCTTTTTTTTTTTTTTTCTTCCTAAAAGTAAATCGCATTTTAGACGGCCTATATATACACGAAAACTCCCGAAAATTTGCGTACCCCCCCAAGGTCGGGCGTAAAATTACGTATTTTAGGGTGTCGCACATGGACGAACAAAATGGCTCGACAGCGCCACCTACATTTATGTTTTCGGAGGAGCCCCTCGACACGGTTTCATCCACATGTACGGGATTTGGAGCGAGTATGTAACATCCCGAGACGCACAAAAAAGTCTCTTGGTGACCCGGGCTACGGCGAAGGTCATGGCGTCCATTTTGTTTCAAAGTTGACGTTTGTTTTTGGGGTCATTTCCAGAGGTCGTATTTGAACGAACTCCTCCTAGAGCTTTCATCCTATCTGTTTGAAACTTGGCGTGTGTGTTCTTAAGGCCTCGACAATGAAAAGTTATCAAAATCGTAAGTTTTGGATTTACTGTGTGGGAGGGGGGGCCACGAAATCGGCGTTTGTTTATAAAATTTCGACGTGCTATAACTGCGAAAAATACTCCAATCTTACCCAAACCTCTGATATATAATCGTAGTCTGGCCTAGAACACATTTCCATGACAAAATTTGGTGATTTTCACAGCGCCACCTGTTGGCGACAGGAAGTGTCATATTTTTTTGACGATAGCTTTCTCCGAAGTCTTTGAGTATATCCACCTCAAACTAGGTGTGGATGTTGTCAAGGCCTTGGTGTTGACATTTGAGAAAAAAAATCAACTTTTCATCGGAGGGCGTGGCCATGACGGCGCCTCAAAGTCAACAGTGGCGAATTTTTCAAAAATCTGTGACTCCATTGACTTTTGGGCTGATTTTCAGGAAAAAGTGTTGGGCTTTCACATACTTTCTCAGAGCTGTCTGAAACTTCTTGTGTGTATTAAGACCAATATTATGCAAAATTCGGCTGCATAATTAATTAGGGGGCGGGGCAAAAGCGCTCTATAGCGCCCCCTTGAACTTTTCTTTCAGGCAGCCCCGCCACAGTTTTGGACACAGAGTTATGAAAGCTCAGCCGAATTGTAGAACAAGGCAAGACCTACAAAAAAGTCTCTTGGAGCAATGGGCTAAAATAAACAGGAAGCGAGATATTTAAGACTGAAAATCACAGTTTTTGGCGTTTCGGGCTGGTTGAGAAGGGGTCATATTTGAACGAACTCGTCCTAGAGATTTTATCCAATTGACGTCAAACTTGGTAGGCGTGTTCATATAGACTTCCCGAGTAAAAGTTATCAAAATTATGAATTTTGATGAAACGGTGTGGGCGTGGCGCTCCATGAAATGATTCAAAGAAGAAAATCGTCAGGAATCACCTGCTGAAGGCTTGTGATTGTCAGAAACTCAAGTGTTGGGCTTTCACATACTTTCTCAGAGCTGTCTGAAACGTCTTGCTTTTATTGAGACCAATATTATGCAAAATTCGGCTGCATAATTAATTAGGGGGCGGGGCAAAAGCGCTCTATAGCGCCCCCTTGAATTTTTCTTTGAGGCAGCCCCGCCACAGTTTTGGACACAGAGTTATGAAACCTCGGCCAAATTGTAGAACATGGCAAGACCTACAAAAAAGTCTCTTGGAGCAATGGGCTAAAATGAACAGGAAGCGAGATAATTAAGCATGAAAATGACCATTTTTGGTGTTTCGGGCTGGTTGAGAAGGGGACCTAACTGACCGAACTCCTCCTAGGGATCTTATCCCAGGGACTTCAACTTGTAATTGTTTTCCTAAAAGTAAATCGCATTTTAGACGGCCTATATATACTCAAAAACTCACGAAAATTTGCGTACCCCCCCAAAGTTGGGCGTAAAATTAAGTATTTTAGGGTCTCAGACATGGACATACAAAAATGGCTCTACAGCGCCACCTAGATTTATGTTTTCGGAGGAGCCCCTCGACACGGTTTCATCAACGTGTACGGGATTTGGAGGGAATATGTAACATCCCGAGACGCACAAAAAAGTCTCTTGGTGACCCGGGCTACGGCGAAGGTCACGGCCTCCATTTTGTTTCAAAGTTGGCGTTTTCGTGTTTTTGGGCTCATTTCCAGGGGTCGTATTTGAACGAACTCCTCCTAGAGCTTTCATCGTATCTGTTTGAAACTCGGCGTGTGTGTTCTCAAGGCCTCGACAATGAAAAGTTATCAAAATCGTAACTTTTGGATTTACTGTGTGGGAGGGGCGGGGCCACGAAATTCGGCGAGTGTTTATAAAATTTCGACGTGCTATAACTTTGCGAAAAATACTCTAATCTTCCCCAAACCTCTGATATATAATCGTAGTCTGGCCTAGAACACATTTCCATGACAAAATTTGGAGATTTTCACAGCGCCACCTGTTGGCGACAGGAAGTGTCATATTTTTTTGACGATAGCTTTCTCCAAAGTCTTTGAGTATATCCACCTCAAACTAGGTGTGGATGTTGTCAAGGCCTTGGTGTTGACATTTGAGAAAAAAAATCAACTTTTCATCGGAGGGCGTGGCCGTGACGGCGCCTCAAAGTCAACAGTGGCGAATTTTTCGAAAAAATCTGTGACTCCATTGACTTTTGGGCTGATTTTCAGGCAAAAGTGTTGGGCTTGCACATACTTTCTCAGAGCTGTCTGAAACTTCTTGTGTGTATTAAGACCAATATTATGCAAATTTCGGCTGCATAATTAATCAGGGGGCGGGGCAAAAGCGCTCTATAGCGCCACCTTGAACTTTTCTTTGAGGCAGCCCCGCCACAGTTTTGGACACAGAGTTATGAAACCTCAGCCGAATTGTAGAACATGGCAAGACCTACAAAAAAGTCTCTTGGAGCAATGGGCTAAAATAAACAGGAAGCGCGATATTTAAGACTGAAAATCACCATTTTCGGTGTTTCGGGCTGGTTGAGAAGGGGTCATATTTGACCGAACTCCTCCTAGAGATTTTATCCAATTGACGACAAACTTGGTAAACGTGTTCATATAGACTTCCCGAGTAAAAGTTATCAAAATTATGAATTTTGATGAAACGGTGTGGGCGTGGCACTCCATGAAATGATTCAAAGAAGAAAATCGTCAGGAATCACCTGCTGAAGGCTTGTGATTCTCAGAAACTCAAGTGTTGGGCTTTCACATACTTTCTCAGAGCTGTATGAAACTTCTTGTGTGTATTAAGACCAATATTATGTAAATTTCGGCTGCATAATTAATTAGGGGGCGGGGCAAAAGCGCTCTATAGCGCCCCCTTGAATTTTTCTTTGAGGCAGCCCCGCCACAGTTTTGGACACAGAGTTATGAAACCTCGGCCAAATTGTAGAACAAGGCAAGACCTACAAAAAAGTCTCTTGGAGCAATGGGCTAAAATGAACAGGAAGCGAGATATTTAAGACTGAAAATCACCCTTTTCGGCGTTTCGGGCTGGTTGAGAAGGGGTCATATTTGAACGAACTCCTCCTAGAGATTTTATCCAATTGACTTCAAACTTGGTAGGTGCGTTTATATAGACTTCCCGAGTAAAAGTTATCAAAATTACGAATTTTGATGAAACGGTGTGGGCGCGGCGCTCCGCCAAGTTTGACCGTTTGACCCATTTTTAGTGTTTCGGGATGGTTGAGAAGGGGTCATATTTGAACGAACTCCTCCTAGGGATTTTATCCAATTGATTTCAAACTTGGTAGGTGCGTTTATATAGACTTCCCGAGTAAAAGTTATCAAAATTACGAATTTTGATGAAACGGTGTGGGCGTGGCTCTCCATCGAGTTTGACCTGTGGCCGATGAAAATCACCATCTTTAGTGTTTCGGGATGGTTGAGAAGGGGTCGTATTTGAACGAACTCCTCCTAGGGATTTTATCCAATCGACTTCAAACTTGGTAGGTGCGTTCATATAGACTTCCCGAGTAAAAGTTATCAAAATTACGAAATTTGATGAAACGGTGTGGGCGTGGCGCTTTGTCGAGTTTGACCGTTTGACCCAATTCTGGCTAATGCGCGTGGTCAGTTTGAACAAACTGCTTCGAAAGCTCACGTGTTTTCCGCCCTGTGCCCCCCGACGTGCCAGCCCCCCCGACGTGCGCGGATGTGCGAGGGCCCGTCCAATGCTGCTTGCAGCTTTAATTATTAGGGCCCGAGCACTGGCGGTGCGAGGCCCTATTGAATTTCGAATGTTTATTATTTTTTTTTTTATTATTTTTTTTATTTTTCTTTTTCTTCCTAAAAGTAAATCGCATTTTTGACGGCCTATATATACTCGAAAACTCACGAAAATTTGCGTACCCCCCCAAGGTCGGGCGTAAAATTACGTATTTTAGGGGTGTCGCACATGGACGAACAAAAATGGCTCGACAGCGCCACCTAGATTTATGTTTTCGGAGGAGCCCCTCGACACGGTTTCATCCACATGTACGGGATTTGGAGCAAGTATGTAACATCCCGAGACGCACAAAAAAGTCTCTTGGTGACCCGGGCTACGGTGAAGTTCACGGCGTCCATTTTGTTTCAAAGTTGGCGTTTTCGTGTTTTTGGGTCATTTCCAGGGGTCGTATTTGAACGAACTCCTCCTAGAGCTTTCATCGTATCTGTTTGAAACTTGGCGTGTGTGTTCTTCAGGCCTCGACAATGAAAAGTTATCAAAATCGTAAGTTTTGGATTTACTGTGTGGGAGGGGCGGGGCCACGAAATTCGGCGTGTTTTCATGAAATTTCGACGTGCTATAACTTTGTGAAAAATACTCAAATCTTCCCCAAACCTCTGATATATAATGGCAGTCCGGCCTAGAACACATTTCCATTACAACATTTGGTGATTTTCACAGCGCCACCTGTTGGCGACAGGAAGTGTCATATTTTTTTGACGATAGCTTTCTCCAAAGTCTTTGAGTATATCCACCTCAAACTAGGTGTGGATGTTGTCAAGGCCTTGGTGTTGACATTTGAGAAAATATTTCAACTTTTCATCGGAGGGCGTGGCCGTGACGGCGCGTCAAAGTCAATAGTGGCGAATTTTTCGAAAAAATCTGTGACTCCATTGACTTTTGGGCTGATTTTCAGGAAAAAGTGTTGGGCTTTCACATACTTTCTCAGAGCTGTCTGAAACTTCTTGTGTGTATTAAGACCAATATTACGCAAAATTCGGCTGCATAATTAATTAGGGGGCGGGGCAAAAGCGCTCTATAGCGCCCCCTTGAACTTTTCTTTCAGGCAGCCCCGCCACAGTTTTGGACACAGAGTTATGAAAGCTCAGCCGAATTGTAGAACAAGGCAAGACCTACAAAAAAGTCTCTTGGAGCAATGGGCTAAAATAAACAGGAAGCGAGATATTTAAGACTGAAAATCACAGTTTTTGGCGTTTCGGGCTGCTTGAGAAGGGGTCATATTTGAACGAACTCGTCCTAGAGATTTTATCCAATTGACTTCAAACTTGGTAGGCGTGTTCATATAGACTTCGAGTAAAAGTTATCAAAATTATGAATTTTGATGAAACGGTGTGGGCGTGGCGCTCCATGAAATGATTCAAAGAAGAAAATCGTCATGAATCACCTGCTGAAGGCTTGTGATTCTCAGAAACTCAAGTGTTGGGCTTTCACATACTTTCTCAGAGCTGTCTGAAACTTCTTGCGTTTATTGAGACCAATATTACGCAAAATTCGGCTGCATAATTAATTAGGGCGGGGCAAAAGCGCTCTATAGCGCCCCTTGAATTTTTCTTTGAGGCAGCCCCGCCACAGTTTTGGACACAGAGTTATGAAACCTCAGCCAAATTGTAGAACAAGGCAAGACCTACAAAAAAGTCTCTTGGAGCAATGGGCTAAAATGAACAGGAAGCGAGATATTTAAGCATGAAAATGACCATTTTTGGTGTTTCGGGCTGGTTGAGAAGGGGACCTAACTGACCGAACTCCTCCTAGGATCTTATCCCAGGGACTTCAACTTGTAATTGCTTTTCCTAAAAGTAAATCGCATTTTAGACGGCCTATATATACTCAAAAACTCACGAAAATTTGCGTACCCCCCCAAAGTTGGGCGTAAAATTAAGTATTTTAGGGTCTCAGACATGGACATACAAAAATGGCTCTACAGCGCCACCTAGATTTATGTTTTCGGAGGAGCCCTCGACACGGTTTCATCCACGTGTACGGGATTTGGAGGAATATGTAACATCCCGAGACGCACAAAAAGTCTCTTGGTGACCCGGCTACGGCGAAGGTCATGGCCTCCATTTCGTTTCAAAGTTGGCGTTCGTGTTTTTGGGGTCATTTCTAGGGTCGATTTGAACGAACTCCTCCTAGAGCTTTCATCGTATCTGTTTGAAACTTGGGGTGTCTGTTCTCAAGGCCTCGACAATGAAAAGTTATCAAAATCGTGAGTTTTGGATTTACTGTGTGGGAGGGGCGGGGCCACGAAATTTGGCGTGTTTTCATGAAATTTCGACGTGCTATAACTTGCGAAAAATACTCCAATCTTCCCCAAACCTCTGATATATAGTCGCAGTCCAGACTAGAACACATTTCCATTACAACATTTGGTGATTTTCACAGCGCCACCTGTTGGTGACAGGAAGTGTCATATTTTACTTAACGATAGCTTTCTCCGAAGTCTTTGAGTATATCCACCTCAAACTAGGTGTGGATGTTGTCAAGGCCTTGGTGTTGACATTTGAGAAAAATTTCAACTTTTCATCAGAGGGCGTGGCCGTGACGGCGCCTCAAAGTCAACAATGGCGAATTTTTCAAAAATCTGTGACTCCATTGACTTTTGGGCTGATTTTCAGGAAAAAGTGTTGGGCTTTCATATACTTTCTCAGAGCTGTCTGAAACTTATTGTGTTTATTAAGACCAATATTATGCAAATTTCGGCTGCATAATTAATTAGGGGGCGGGGCAAAAGCGCTCTATAGCGCCCCCTTGAACTTTTATTTGAGGCAGCCCGCCACAGTTTTGGACACAGAGCTATGAACCCACAGCCGAATTGTAGAACATGGCAAGACCTACAAAAAAGTCTCTTGGAGCAATGGGCTAAAATGAACAGGAAGCGAGATATTTAGGACTGAAAATCACCTTTTTCGGCGTTTCGGGCTGGTTGAGAAGGTGTCATATTTGAACGAACTCCTCCTAGAGATTTTATCCAATTGACTTCAAACTTGGTGGGTGCGTTTATATAGACTTCCCGAGTAAAAGTTATCAAAATTACGAATTTTGATGAAACGGTGTGGGCGTGGCGCTCCGCCAAGTTTGACCGTTTGACCCATTTTTAGTGTTTCGGGATGGTTGAGAAGGGGTCCTATTTGAACGAACTCCTCCTAGGGATTTTATCCAATCGACTTCAAACTTGGTAGGTGCGTTCATATAGACTTCCCGAGTAAAAGTTATCAAAATTACGAATTTTGATGAAACGGTGTGGGCGTGGCGGTCCGTCGAGTTTGACCGTTTGACCGAATCCTGGCTAATGCGCGTGGTCGGTTTGAACAAACTGCTTCGAAGGCTCGCGTGTTTTCCGCCCGGTGCCCCCCGACGTGCCAGCCCCCCCGACGTGCGCGGATGTGCGAGGGCCCGTCCAATGCTGCTTGCAGCTTTAATTTTTTTCTTTTTCTTCCTAAAAGTAAATCGCATTTTAGACGGCCTATATATACTCGAAAACTCACGAAAATTTGCGTACCCCCCCAAGGTCGGGCGTAAAATTACGTATTTTAGGGGTGTCGCACATGGACGAACAAAAATGGCTCGACAGCGCCACCTAGATTTATGTTTTCGGAGGAGCCCCTCGACGCGGTTTCATCCACGTGTACGGGATTTGGAGGGAATATGTAACATCCCAAGACGCACAAAAAAGTCTCTTGGTGACCCGGGCTACAGCGAAGGTCACGGCGTCCATTTTGTCTCAAAGTTGGCGTTTTCGTGTTTTTGGGGTCATTTCAGGGTCGTATTTGAACGAACTCCTCCTAGAGCTTTCATCCTATCTGTTTGAAACTTGGCGTGTGTGTTCTCAAGGCCTCGACAATGAAAAGTTATCAAAATCGCAAGTTTTGGATTTACTGTTTGGGAGGGGCGGGGCCACGAAATTCGCCGTGTGTTTATGAAATTTCGACGTGCTATAACTTTGCGAAAAATACTCCATTCTTCCCCAAACCTCTGATATATAATGGCAGTCCGGCCTAGAACACATTTCCATTACAACATTTGGTGATTTTCACAGCGCCACCTGTTGGCGACAGGAAGTGTCATATTTTTTTGACGCTAGCTTTCTCGAAAGTCTTTGAGTATATCCACCTCAAACTAGGTGTGGATGTTGTCAAGGCCTTGGTGTTGACATTTGAGGAAAAAAATCAACTTTTCATCGGAGGGCGTGGCCGTGACGGCGCCTCAAAGTCAACAGTGGCGAATTTTTCAAAAAATCTGTGACTCCATTGACTTTTGGGCTGATTTTCAGGCAAAAGTGTTGGGCTTTCACATACTTTCGCAGAGCTGTCTGAAACTTCTTGTGTTTATTAAGACCAAGATTACGCAAAATTCGGCTGCATAATTAATTAGGGGCGGGCAAAATCGCTCTATAGCGCCCCTTGAACTTTTATTTGAGACAGCCCGCCACAGTTTTGGGCACAGAGTTATGAAACCTCAGCCGAATTGTACAACAAGGCAAGACCTACAAAAAAGTCTCTTGGAGCAATGGGCTAAAATAAACAGGAAGCAAGATATTTAAGACCGAAAATCACAGTTTTCGGCGTTTCGGGCTGGTTGAGAAGGGGTCATATTTGAACGAACTCGTCCTAGAGATTTTATCCAATTGACGTCAAACTTGGTAGGCGTGTTCATATAGACTTCCCGAGTAAAAGTTATCAAAATTATGAATTTTGATGAAACGGTGTGGGCGTGGCGCTCCATGAAATGATTCAAAGAAGAAAATCGTCAGGAATCACCTGCTGAAGGCTTGTGATTCTCAGAAACTCAAGTGTTGGGCTTTCACACACTTTCTTAGAGCTGTCTGAAACTTCTTGCGTTTATTGAGACCAATATTACGCAAAATTCGGCTGCATAATTAATTAGGGGGCGGGGCAAAATCGCTCTATAGCGCCCCTTGAATTTTCTTTGAGGCAGCCCGCCACAGTTTTGGACACAGAGTTATGAAACCTCGGCCAAATTGTAGAACAAGGCAAGACCTACAAAAAAGTCTCTTGGAGCAATGGGCTAAAATGAACAGGAAGCGAGATATTTAAGCATGAAAATGACCATTTTTGGTGTTTCGGGCTGGTTGAGAAGGGGACCTAACTGACCGAACTCCTCCTAGGATCTTATCCCAGGGACTTCAACTTGTAATTGCTTTTCTAAAAGTAAATCGCATTTTAGACGGCCTATATATACTCAAAAACTCACGAAAATTTGCGTACCCCAAAGTTGGGCGTAAAATTAAGTATTTTAGGGTCTCAGACATGGACATACAAAAATGGCTCTACAGCGCCACCTAGATTTATGTTTCGGAGGAGCCCTCGACGCGGTTTCATCCACGTGTACGGGATTTGGGGGAATATGTAACATACCGAGGCACACAAAAAGTCTCTTGGTGACCGGCTACGGCGAAGGTCACGGCGTCCATTTTGTTTCAAAGTTGGCGTTTGTTTTTGGGGTCATTTCAGGGTCGTATTTGAACGAACTCCTCCTAGAGCTTTCATCCTATCTGTTTGAAACTTGGCGTGTGTGTTCTGAAGGCCTCGACAATGAAAAGTTATCAAAATCGTAAGTTTTGGATTTACTGTGTGGGAGGGGCGGGCCACGAAATTCGGCGTGTGTTTATGAAATTTCGACGTGCTATAACTTTGCGAAAAATACTCCAATCCTCCCCAAACCTCTGATATATAATGACAGTCCGTCCTAGAACACATTTCCATGACAACATTTGGTGATTTTCACAGCGCCACCTGTTGGCGACAGGAAGTGTCATATTTTTTTGACGATAGCTTTCTCCGAAGTCTTTGAGTATATCCACCTCAAACTAGGTGTGGATGTTGTCAAGGCCTTGGGGTTGACATTTGAGAAAAAATTTCAACTTTTCATCAGAGGGCGTGGCCGTGACGGCGCCTCAAAGTCAACAATGGCGAATTTTTCGAAAAAATCTGTGACTCCATTGACTTTTGGGCTGATTTTCAGGCAAAAGTGTTGGGCTTTCACATACTTTCTCAGAGCTGTCTGAAAGTTCTTGTAGTTATTAAGACCAATATTACGCAAAATTCGGCTGCATAATTAATTAGGGGGCGGGGCAAAAGCGCTCTATAGCGCCCCCTTGAACTTTTATTTGAGACAGCCCCGCCACAGTTTTGGGCACAGAGTTATGAAAGCTCAGGTGAATTGTAGAACATGGCAAGACCTACGAAAAAGTCTCTTGGAGAAATGGGCTAAAATGAACAGGAAGCGAGATATTTAAGACTGAAAATCACCATTTTCGGTGTTTCGGACTGGTTGAGAAGGGGTCATATTTGAACGAACTCCTCCTAGGGATTTTATCCAATCGACTTCAAACTTGGTAGGTGCGTTCATATAGACTTCCCGAGTAAAAGTTATCAAAATTTTGAATTTTGATGAAACGGTGTGGGCGTGGCGCTCCGTCAAGTTTGACCGTTTGACCGATGAAAATCACCATTTTTAGTGTTTCGGGATGGTTGAGAAGGGGTCCTATTTGAACGAACTCCTCCTAGGGATTTTATCCAATCCACTTCAAACTTGGTAGGTGCGTTCATATAGACTTCCCGAGTAAAAGTTAACAAAATTACGAATTTTGATGAAACGGTGTGGGCGTGGCGCTCCGTCGAGTTTGACCGTTTGACCGAATTCTGGCTAATGCGCGTGGTCAGTTTGAACAAACTGCTTCGAAGGCTCGCGTGTTTTCCGCCCTGTGCCCCGACGCGCCAGCCCCGACGGATGTGCGAGGGCCCGCCCAATGCTGCTTGCAGCTTTAATTAAAATTGTTGTTGCTAAATCGTTTCTTTGGCCTCTAACCCATGACTCATTCATTTAAATTCTCCAAAATCACCCACAAATACTAAATTTAACCTGCTTGAATGAAGTATGCTCTTATTTTGAAAGATACGTGCAAGCGTGTAGTGGTTTTGTAGTTTCTTGATGTGAAATGACGACTTTTTACATGCACATTACATTTTAAACCACCTTGGGAGTCTATTTGAATGATGTCCAGTGTGTCCAGTCTATGTAGGTACATGTTACATGAGATCTAATGACTTGGATCTTCTTTTGTTTTCTGTCTTTTTCAGCTTGATTGACAGACGAGGTTTCCTGCCCACAGATGAATCTGTCCAGACAGCCAGCACGGACATCGAGCTCCACTCTGGCCGCTAAGAACGAGATAAACGTGGTAGGAGGATCTTCCCAGCTGGCTTTTGGCTTACAGGAATCCCCCTCTCCTGTTCCTGCACCCCCCAACTCCTATCAAAACTCTTCCTCTGCCTGACAGAAGCCTTGTTGCCCGCTGTAGCCCCGAGCCAGCATCTGTCTGCTGCCAGTTGTTGACTGTTGTGTATAGGTTAATCACTACATATACTGTATTTACACTACAGT
>JAAROE010000144.1:0-10147 GCA_036365135.1 Miichthys miiuy | reverse complement strand
TCACTGTGGCGTGTAATGAGGATCACAGGGCCTTTGTTCTCTTTCAGAAGAGAGAAGCCAGGTAGGGGGGCTAAAGCTCAGGTAAGCCTGTGCATGTGCCTTACAGTTAATGGAAAACATTAGTTGAGAGCTGTGGAGAATAGGACTCTGCTGCTGAACTGGGGGTCTTACTAGCGGCCTTTAAACCATGCGGATGGATCATCTGGACTCAGCTCTGACCAAACGTTTGAAGTCTCCCACAAATAAAAGTAAGGAGTGCAACTAGAGCCTCGACCAGGTCGGGCAACTTTCACATAATCTTTGAAAAACCGTAGTATGCTACAACATGGGGGTCAGTAGGTCAGCCTTGAATGTTACACATAACTTATAAGAGATGAGCCAGCTCTAAAGACACTTGTCTTGTCTCCTTAGAGTCCAAATAAGGCCCGGATTTTGAAAACTCAAGATTTTATAAAAGCATGGAGTGGATGTGTGGGAACCACACATGCAGATACCATCTGTTCACCTTGTCTGTTTCTCACAAAGGCACGGTGGTCGAAACCAAAAATCTCAAATTTGACTCATCAGACCAAAGTGCATATTTCCACTGGTATAATGTCCATTCCTTGTGTTTCTTGGCCCAAGCAACTGTCTTCTTCCTTTTGGTCTCTGTCAATAGTGTTTTCTTTGCAGCAATTGAACCGTGAAAGCCTGATTCACAGAGTCTTCCTTGAACAGCTGATGCTGAGATGTGTCTGCTACATCAACTCTGTGAACTGTAATCTGAGGTGATGTGAACTGACAATTTCTGAGGCTGGTAACTGTAATATACTTATCCTCTGTAGCAGAGGTGACTGTTGGTTTTCCTTCATATCATATTATTTACAGACACCCAACCAAGACAAGCCACACCTGTTAATTGAAAACCATTCCAGGTGACGACCTCATGAAGCTGATAGAGAGAAGGCCAAAATTGTGCAAAGGTTTTTATCAAAGTAAATGGAAACTTCTCTGAATAAAGCTCAAAAATAAAACATATTTTGGTTTGTTTACGCTTTTTTGTTTACCACATAATTCTATGTACAGTCCATCTACAATGTAGATTGTTACAAAAATATAGACAATCCATTGAATGAGAAGGCGTGTCCAAACCTTTCACTGGTGCTGTATACAATGGATTGTATTACCTTTGGACAAAGCCAGGCTATCTGTTCCCCTCTAGGCTGCAGGTTCGTATTTACTGTATAGATATAAGTCATATGTCATCAAATGTCATCTATTTTACAATTCACTGGCGCCTTTGTCCAATATTTTATGCTAACTTACTTTCCTTCATTGTTAAACTGCTCTAAAAAAATGTGGCTATTTTAAACTTGACACTCTTTTCATGTGGTGTTTTGTTATATTGTCCATCCCTAACACATGACAGTCTTCTGAATGCAGCAGGGCAGTCAACACTTGGGTGGTTGTTGTTCAATGGGCTCTGAATCAGCATTGTGTCCATCTACATGGCTCAACAAGTCTGTCTTTTCAGTCGAGTACAGAAAGGGTTAAACATATGAAGACCTTCAGCTTGATTTAGAAAAGAGCTGTTTCATATTAACAACAAATCAGATGAGGCAGTTTAAAAGAATCCTTGAGATTTTCATAGAATAAAAGTATATAGAACTGTTGTGATTCAGCCACTTTGGTTTTACATTAAAAGCTTTACAAACCCGGTGTCTGGTAGCTCTTTCTTGTGAAAACAAAACATTAGCTTTGAGGCTAATTTCACAATGGCTCAGATGACTAAGTATAATGTGAAAGGAGTCACTCATATTGACAAACCTTTCCAGCAGCAGTATTAAGCTGTTTTCATCCAAGAAATCTTTGATAAACCCACTGTATATTTCTTGCCCAGCACCAAGGGGCAGACAAACAAAACTGATGACTAGATGCTAACTCTACTGAGATGATCTGTTTTAGTTTTTCCGGCCCACAAAAACCCCATACGCAATAGCTATTTTCTGTTCTGCTCTGAAACCCACTGTACTCTACCTGCTCAGCAGTAAATGTTTACAAAGATAATGACTAGTTGTTGTACATGATAGAGCATTTAGCTGCTAAATTAAATATTGGACTATTTTAGATCTGCTAGGTGGCCAGAAGCACAACTCCACATGAATCCAAATGTTGCTGCATGGCTCCTGCACTTATATGTTAGCCACAACTTTATGAGGTGATAATATGCCAGCGTGGTGTCAGCTTGTTCTACTTCCCCCAATTGACCAAAAACAAATAAATTATCACTTCTTTAAGGTTATTTGATTCAAATTGAACATCTGTATATAAACCACACGTTCATGCACATGCATGTATGTCTCTAACCATGCACTACATACTTAACATACTGACAGGATCTGTCAGAAAGAGCTGTAAGTTATAACCTTGCTATGACTCACAGGCAGGCCATTGGCTTGACAACAACACACACACACAGATAGTGCTCAATTCATACACACAGTGCATTGCTCATGTGGTAAAAACCAGGACAATTTGGTAGTGAAAACTTCCAAGAAAACTGGGACAATCCCAGACAAACTGGTCAGTCATCGTACTTTAAACATTACAATTTTTACACAGCATATGGCTGTTTTGGAGTAGCATTAGGAACGTGGTTTATTAAATCCGGTTCAGTTCTTGCTGTCAGATTATCTTTACTCAGGTTATTACAGATTCAACTCTACTTTCTACCTTTCAGTAATGCTGACATGAAGCTGTTTACAGGATATTTTGATAGCTTGCTTCCCGCAAAAAGCTGGTTCTCACTTTCTTATAAGCAGTAATACAAAGCTACCTGTCCCTGTATGGACATAATTAGGGTAGTATATCTTAAAACAGCCTGTATGTCTTTGTACTTGAATGCTGTCACCATCAAAACATTCAAATTAGCCATTGTACACCAGACAAAGAAGCTAGGCTTTTACTGGTTTAGGTGCATTGAATAACAGGGCAGATTTTGACAGCACAAAAATTACAGCTGTACTCTGATTACATTTGATTACATTTCTCCGCCTGCTATTATAAAACTAATCCCATCTGAATAGGGCTGTAATCTGATAGGAAGTCCACAAAGCCAATGACTGGAGAGCTGCTATAATCCAAACTCCACAGGGGGATACAATATCAAACCCCAGGAGGTGTTTCTTGTAATATTGTGGAAATCCTGACACAAGCCACATCTTATTCCCCGGGGGTTGACCACAGGCAGTCCCTCTGCTTCTTCAAAGGCGCAGGCAAGTGTGTACAGTATCAGCCTCCAGCATCAGCTACTCAACACTGGGGTAGAACTGGAACTTCAAGATGTCTAACTAGACCTGTTGTTTGATGCCATTGAGAAAATTGCTTTACCCCTAATGGAGCATTCATTATTTTTTACTACCATTACACCTCATAAAGTATGTTTTGATCCCTACCGATCATGTGGTGTGTATAACACACTCTGTATGTGTGTTGGTCCTTTTTCAATTAATATGATTTTATACTGGATACGTTAATATGTGTTACTTTCCAGCATGTGATATTTGTATGTTTTTAATTTGTATATACTCTGATTTGGGTATAAGAAAGGAGAGTAGAACCAATTAGCTCAATAAAATATCTATTTAGCACTAAAGATAAACATCACTCTTCTCCTTCACTTTGATTTAAACTCGATTTAGCAGCTATATACAAGAATTGGTCACTTGTCGAATTCATACGCCAAACAAACAGGGGACATATGACCAGAAAGTTAAGCTAAAGTAGCTAAAAGCTAACTGTAGCTGCCAACTCTGCCCTAACCAGGAGCACGGAGCACTGAGGGAGTGAACCGGAGCTGGCCGAGCAGGCAATGGAACCGGGCTCAGCAGCCTCCAAGTGAACACGGCTGGACTGGGACTGAGCACACCCTCCGACACCGACAGAGGCCAGTTTGACAGGGAATATGGGATTAAGGTGATTTACAGAGGCTCCAACCAGGACTCTGACTCTGGGATTCTGGCGGGGACAGGAGAGGTGTGAAACTGGAGAGAAGTAAGAGGAAGTTGGGCATCAGTTAGTGCCTACCTCCAGAATTACAGCAGGGCCAGTCCTGAGGTGCCAAGATATAAACACAACAAGTAAAAACGCCTTGGTGTTGTTGGACTAAAGAGACTAGACACTAAATTGAGGCCTCTTGAGGTACAAAGTGGTATTATGAGATAGGATAGCATGTTAACCTGCTAGGCTGGGGCTAGCAGGTTAACATGCTAACTTATGTATATATCTCTGCAACACATGTGACATATCTGACAACTCTCATTTTATTCTTGGCCAAACCAGAATAGCACCCTGTTCTGACCTGGTATTACACCTAAAACAAATATGTGCTCACCTCACCATCAACAGAAACAAAAATGATGTAGCTGCTTTGTTTTGATTGAAGCTGACAGGACATTGTGTTCTGTTCCTTCCTTAATTAAATGTGTTGACATTGTACCATTGTTACATTTAGCACCTAATTATATGTATTGTAATTACTCAACTCAACTCAACTGAAACAAAAACAACTGAGGTTGACTAAAGTGCTGTACAGGTTAATACAATTAAATAATTAACATATAATACATATAATACCATGATTACAAAAGGTTAAGATAAATGCTAAGATATTTAAGCTTGGTTAAAAGCCAGGGAGAAAAGGTGGGTTTTTAAGAAGGATTTAAAAACCTCAAATGATCCAGCAGATCGGATGTGCCAGGACAAATTATTCCAGAGCCTATGGCCGCCGCCACAAAGGCTCGGTCACCTTTGGTTTTCATTTTTGTTTTAGGGGCGACCAGTAGCAGCTGACTCGAGGATCTCAAAGTTCTGGCGGGGGTGTGGATGTGGAGAAGCTCGGTCAAATACTGGGGGGCTGAGCCGTTACGAGCTTTAAAAACAAACAGTAGAATTTTGAAATCTATTCTAAAAGCAACCGGGAGCCAATGTAGCGACGCCAGGACAGGGGATATGTATTACAGCAAAGAATAATAAAAATGATATAAATGTAAATGTCCAAGTAAAACAGCAAAACACTTTTATATAAATAAATATATTATTTATAATAAATTATCCTGACATAGGGATTATCATTAACCTGCTGACAAGCTGGTTTGCCACAAAAGAACTAGTTAATACCTCAGCGCCTGAAGGATTTAACTTCAAGGAGATTGCGTGTCATTTATAGCAGAGGCCTGAAGGTTTTATGACTAATGTTAGTAATGATGATAATTGTTTCGGCAGTAGACCTCAGGCAAAAGTCACGTGAATGTGAACCATGTGAACCTGCAAGACAAGTTACTACATCATGTAATTGTTTTTATAAGGTCATCATTAATTAAACAGACAGACAGACATATCCAGATCAAAAATAGATGCTGCTTAGTTTTAAAATTGGTTTCAGACCAGGAAACAGAGCTGTTTTTTCCTTTTTTCACAGAGTTCTTACTCACTTTGAAATAATGGAAGAACTTACTTCCATTACTATGTAATGCTGGGTTGTGGTATGATTTCTGATGTTAAACAGCATGTAAAAACACCATTTACCATGCTAATGGAGCATGATAGTCATTTGGTTTCCTCATTAAGCTTTCTCCAGATTCACAATTGCATATAGGCCTGTCCCTTCTTACTTAATACAGCTCACAAGCCACTGTAACTTCACCTTAAGTTGGACACCTTATACTTGATATTTAGATAAGAGGGCTTGCACTAGAACCAGCTCTCTTATAGATACAGATAGTTATAAAAGTAGTTTGAAAAGATAATTACCTGTAGCAGTTCTGAGGCATTATGGTTGGCTCATTTGAAAAACAGTGGTGGTTTTTGCACGTTTTAGCCCATTAACTTCAAATTGCATATACTACATATTACTGCTAATCGCTCTCTGAAGCAAAGCACGTGTTTTTAGTTTGATTCCCACCATTTCCCTCGGGTACATAAAACTCAACTTGCAGTGACATGAAACGTTTTATGGCTGTATAATGTAACTGAGAGCAGGGGTGTTTATTTAGATGTGGATTTTTCCTCTAATCCACATCTAAGTCATTTAAACCTGCAATAACTTATTTTTTGTGGCCCCTCTGGAACAATGGAAACAAGTTGTGAACACAGCACTATGTTATATGTAACTGAGTTAAAGAGAAACATAGGTCTTTTTCAACCTGGACTCTATTTGTCTAATGGGAACAACTGTTTTTAAACTGGTAAAGAATTGAGCGAAAATGCTGCAACGTGTAATCCTTCAGGGCAATTGCAAACCCTTAGTGTATGTCCACTAAAAGTACTTGAATTTGCAGGCTCAGATTAAGGTCTGTAGTGTCTGAGAGTATTATAAAATCAATAGAAATATATATCTAAGATCCTTTTTGTTTAACAAGAAGCTCTTCATATGCCTTTAGGTGATCTTGCATGCATATTTGTGCTCCAGGTGCAATCACCCGGGAGAAGTATCTAACGCTTTATGGCACTAAATCACACACCACCAATTATTTCACTTGTTTCAGTGAAACTGGGTCATATTTAATGGAGAAAATGTTTTCTGAATTCCTCTGATGTGCTCCAGCTGCTCTGCATCAACTCTGGGCAATAAATTCAACTATAGCTGCTGTTAGCTAAAGTTAGCTCAGTTACGAGCTAGGCTGCCTGCACTGTGAGTGGGAGTGTTAGTGTTTGTACCACAGGTGTTTTGGACCACTGGGAAGAAGAGGAGGTTTTCAGACTCAAGGCGTGCGCGTATGCTAACAGGTAGCAGAGCCAGTGTCATGCCAGAATCAGAGCTCAGCAAGCAAACATTTATGGAGGAAGCTATGAAGACAAAATGAGAGAGTGGCCGAGCCAGAGGCCGCCAGATATGATTAAATGTGGGACTGACATTTAGTAATTGACGAGAGCTTTGGGAAGTAAACGGCTGAAAGACAGAGCTGGGCTTCTTGCCGCAACTGCACTCTGAACTAGGGGGCACTAAATCGAAAAAATAATGGTTTCTAAAGTGTTACTTTATAACAGATCTATGCAATGTTGCTTTAAGTCAGCCTTATATAAAAGCAGTTGAAATAATATTAGTTGCTACTGTAATCTTGTTAGCAAACAGGATCCTTTATATTCATCCAGCAGATATCGTGCAACATTAGCATTAATTCGCCATCGTGTCTCTGGCCACCTGATGAACCAGAAGTCCAATATTCACTCCTTTTAGCTCTGATTTTGGACTCCTCCAACTCCTGGGAAAAAAATGTCATGCTCTTTAGCTTCTGAATGCTCCACTTTCTTTGACGAGCTAGTTAATTCTGTCTCTCCAAAGTGGTCTGCGGGAGCCGGAAAACCTAAAAACAATGACCTATAAACAGGCACTAAACACGACAAAGCTCTTTCAAGCTGAGAGGAACTGCAGAGTCAGGTGACAATTCTCTGTGGGTTTGTCACTATGAGCAACACCGTTTCACATTACCGAGACATTTGTACTACAGTCATGACAAAAATATGTGTTACATATCTTGCTTTATCTTATTGGTAATGATAGTATGATCATGTGAAGGTAAATGCTGCTTGAAGCACAGCAGACCTCATCATTATCATTCCCTTCATTGTTACGATATGAGGCACATTTAACAGAGCCACAAAATAGGAGGTAACAGTTCACAAAATCTTGCATACATACAGCACATTTTCCAGGAACAGCGGCTAGAGTAAATGTTATATTTACTGGAGTGATCATATTAGCGGGGCGGTATGGCCCTATAGTTTCCATGTGGACATAAACAGACACATACACACACGCACACACACAGAGGCTGTTACGTAAGAGAGGCAGTGAATGAAAACATCAAATGGTCAGCTGACTGACACATTCACGTCACAGATGTGTGCCTCAGGAACGGTCGTGTTGTAACACAAAGGGCCGGACAGCTGAAGTCGATTTCTCTCCGACACTTCTTTTTATCATTCTCAAAGCAGAACCAAGTCTGCACGCCATGCACACACTGAAACATCTGGATGAGAATGTTAATCGTTCTGTATAATTCTGGTAATGGACTCCATATGATTTATTAATAAGGCTAAATTATGATTGGCAGGGCGGTGGAAATGGAGTTGCTAATATAAATGTTACGAGTGAAATCTAACTGAATGTCAAGGTGTTAATAGCTGGAAATGTGTCTGATAAGATCAGTAGATCTGTTGCAATCTGCATTCATCACCTTTAACAAAAGGCTAGCTTGAAATGTCACTGTTTAACCTGTCATTGCCATTATTCTACTATAGCCCCGCATGTGTGTGTGTGTGTGTGTGTGTCTAATCTGCGAGACATTAACACATTCTTTCCTTCCAGGCAGAAAAGTCACTGTAGTCGCAAGTGGAAAAGAAGAGACCAGACCCTATGGAGTTACATAATAGTGACGGTGCTCGCCTCTTTATGTTAAAAGACAAGATTGTTGCTGTTGTTAAACAGCTGAAATGTAAAATATGCACAGAAATAGAGCAAAAACAGGTTCCCTTAATACCTTAATACTTGAGATGCATGATGACGTTCAACAGGGTGTTCTCACGCTTGTGGACTGACTGGTGTTGTTAAAATGTATGGTAATTTCTGACATGTTGGGTTTTAGCTGTCAGGCATAATTTATGGTCACCCTTGTATGCAAAGTATCTTTACAACTGATAACCATGTCAACAGCATCTATACAAGTTATACAGCTTGTTAATTTTCTGTTGAAACTAACCATGTGTGACTGAAAAGTAAACTTTAAAAATCGATGACCCTTCAAATGTAAGCTTGAACAAGGAAAATAACGAACTTCACAGAGAAAACTGGTTTTCAATTTAACTTCCGAACTTCTTAACTTGATGGACCTTTTGAACTGTCATAGCAGGCGTATTAATCATAGCTGCATTCCTCTTAGGGGATGGTCCTGTCAGTGTATCTGCTGATTCACTGTCACGCTTACAGGAACACTTAATGGAAATGAGCTATTGTTTCTGTTATCATGTCCACCTGTGGTGACAAATCTGCTTTGTCTGCATTGTTCACCGTCAATGTACAGTACATCAACTAAAGACACTTTGCCACTGACTGGTTCAGATTGTTATTGTAGGTGTCTGACAACATTATAGAAAGGTCCATATGGAGATAGACCTTTTTTGGTGAAAGGGTAAGATCTTTTTTGTATAACCAGAAACTGCTGTTATATTGCTGTGTTCAAAACCACCAGACACGTTTGACAAATAGAATAATTTTGCCTCTATACGTGAAAACACTTGATTCAAACATGACAGAAACATATTAAAACTCACAAAAACAGCTTTCCACTGTTCGGTTTGGCTCAAAAATAAATCCTTACTTCTTTGAGTTAGATGCAAATATATCAGGAAATGAGTGAGAGATTATCAGAGATGCAGCGAGGAGAAACAGTATCTTATGCCAAAATGTTTTCGTGTAATGATTTTTTCAAGAATGAGTAGTCATAAACACTGTAACAATCCATTGCTTTGATTTTTGGGGGTTGGAGTTTAATGGAGGATTTATACAAATTGATTTCTCTGTGTTGAGTACGCAGACTGGTCCAAGACGTGTTAGCTTGCCTCATGGTCTGGAGGTTCAATAACCTAGTGTAGTGTCAATAATTGTAGTTTTCGAGTAACTTTCTAAAAGACACCTTCTCAATTTAGTACCCCATGTTGTGATATTGTTACAGCCATGTATGCATTTTACATGTTATCATTTGTAAGTCACACACACACACACACACACACACACACACACACACACACACACACACACACACACACACACACACACAGGTATTGTTTACTTTCATGAACATAAATCAGGAGTGACAGCTCGGTTTCTGCTGCTACATTCAGTATTTAGAGCATTCTTAAAACATTTGCATATTATCATTCTGTTTAAGAGCGTTTCCCTCCATCTGCCTCTTTCATTTAGTTTTATATACTAAGCAGCCTCTTTTTAAAATTCAATGGCGCATGATGACGAGGCATCATATGATCAGACTGACACTTGATTCATTCTCATTCCACAGCGGTCGAAAATGCTCTTGGCTGTTCTGAAACCTCCATAACACAGGTCTATTGGTCAATCACAACATCCAGGAAAGAATGAGCCTCTCTCCAT
>JAAROE010000141.1:0-16903 GCA_036365135.1 Miichthys miiuy | reverse complement strand
ATGACAACAGAAGCCACAGAAATCCTCCTCATCAAAAACATGACTTTGATCTCCGTCCTCATCTGGACTCTCCTCTGCTGCTGCTTCACAGGTAAAGTCCAGAGAATCAAACTCCTCTCTCTATGAACATCCGTCCCTCTGAAATGAAGCCCACAAAACCATGACGCTGCTTTATGTTTTGTGTCTGTATCCTCAGAGTCCAGAGGCCAGGTCACAGTGACTCAGCCTGGAGCAGTGAGCTCTGCTGTGGGAGGCTCCGTCACCATCAACTGTAGGACCAGTCAGAATGTTGAGGTCTGGAACAATTATCACCTTTTAACCTGGTACCAACAGAGAGATGGAGAAACTCCTAAACTGCTCATTTACTATGCTAGCACTCGACCATCAGGGATTCCAGCTCGTTTACAGGCAGTGGATCAAACTCTGACTTCACTCTGACCATCAGTGGAGTTCAGACTGAAGATGCAGCAGTTTACTACTGTCAGAGTCGACACTACATCAACAGTCTGTATGTGTTCACACAGTGAAAAGCGCCGACAAAACCTCCCTCAGTCAGACTGAACAGAAACTGAACTGACTGCTGCAGCTGGAAGCTACTGCAGAGACTGATACACTTCACTGAGGACAGACACACACACACACACACACACACACACACACACACACACACACACACACACACACACACCACTTTAGGGCAACATTAGATGGCAGTGGTGACCATTATTGCCATGAGAATCAGGAGAGAGATATAAGAGTTATCACATTATGCAGATGACACCTGCTTTATATTTCTAATCCTGAAAATCATTTTATTATTTAGATATTTTATTCAGATATTTTGAATCAATTTTGGGTCCAAATTAAGAACATATGAAATAACACATGGATCTCCTTGAAGGGCAGATGTTAGTAATAACAGATAGCTTTGTGACTCACCTTGAGTCCAGTGTTGTTACCAATGATAAGTGATATAAATCAAACTGGATCGACTATAGAAGAATATCTACAGTCTTAAAACCATTAAAAAGTCATTTGGGGAAAATGGACTGTTACTGTGCATTAATCTGACTAATGTTCCTAATATATAATATATGTCAAAGAAAGGAAGTCAAAAGACATGTCACTTTTATAACATACATGATGAAATCTTTATTTCAGAAACTGAACTGACTGCTGCAGCTGGAAGCTACTGCAGAGACTGATACACTTCACTGAGGACACACACACACACACACACACACACACACACACACACACACCCCATTTGCATTTGATCATGGTCTAGTATGACTGTTCTCCTCCTTGGTCCTTGCAGGTCTTCAGTTGGGCGAGGCCATCCTGGACCTGATTATTCTTGTGCAGTGTGAGCAGGAGAAAGTAGTGGTGCTGGGCTTGAGTTGTCCTGTTTGGTGGATCCTCTCCTTTTCTGAGTCTGCGCTGTCTTCCGCAGCATGGTGGACGTCATCATTAAATAGAGCACCCTCACGGACAAGGTTTCTCCATGTCGCCCTATTTTCTGCCATGTCTTTCCAAGTCTTAAGGTCTATTTGGAACCTTTGATGTTTATTTGATGTTATCCTTATCTCTCTTCTTCTGGCATCCTGGCACGTTTTCCTCCAACAAGCTGGAAGTATAGAGGACTTGTGTTAAAGAAAGTCAGACATGTGGATAACGTGATCAGTCCATCTGAGATGGTGTTGAGCGATGATAGCAGTGATGGTGGGGATGGCAGCCTCCTCCAGGACGTTGTTGTTAGTGCGTCAATCCTCCCAACTGATCCTGAGAATTTTTCGGTGGCATCTCAGACAATATGCTACTAATACTTTTAAGTTTCACAAACACACACACACACCAAGCCAGTAGTTGGATATAAACTTCTCACATCTCTTGTGGCCACATGTATTGATTGAAACTATGATCCTCACATTTTCCCAGCAGGCAGGAAAAGTTGTTGAGGACACCATGGAGCTCTTCATTATCACCTTTCTGCAGGGCCTTTCCTTATTATGGCCCTTTTCTCTGGAATAATCTACCTGTTGATGTCACTGTGAGTCTAAACTAAAAACTCAACTTTTCATCTCAACTTTCAATCAGTGCTTTACGTTTGTTCAGGCTCAGATTAACACAGTGTGGTAACCTTGGTCGACTTTTGATATTTTGAAATGAAAATCAAGTCAGCTTTCGATTCTTAGTTGTTGATTTCTGATTCTGAAAATGGAATGACCAAAACACCCCCAGACTTGGGGATCACTGACTGAACAACCAGTTGAAAGATTAAACATTCTACAAATATCGAATCCATCGCAGGGTCACGTTTTTGTCCAGAAATCACAGTAAATAAGCCTTACCTTTAGCAGAATAACTTCTTTCTTGACTTTGTGCATCCAGAGTTGTTCATTAAATCCTCAAAGTCCCTACGTTAAATCTATATATATATATATATCATTTGACCAATTTTGTCTTTGTCCTAATCATATTTGGTCCACTAGAAATTAAACTGGTGGTGCTGCCCAATGCCTTATATGGATAATCCAGCCCAGCCTTCAGTACCTGAAGCCCAGGTGTAAACCTATCGTGACGTAACTTATTTGTTTGCATACATCCATCTTGAAGCCTCAGTTTGGCATCATGGCCGTTAGCATTTTGTTTTTAAGCCAGAAGTGAACATATATGTACAGAGCGTGGACCTGCTGGGTGAAGTACTCTGTGTTTGGATGCTCTTGGTTTTGACTCCACATGCATGAAAAAAATGCCTGTCTGATTATGAACATACTTGTATACCAGCGGAAGAGTCACTAAAATCTGTTTGTGAAAACATGAGGAGAAAGAAATAGTCAATACAGGAACAGAATCTGGATTCATATTTGATCAGCACTGCCTAGTTTCACAGTTTGATGAGTTTCATGCTTAGTGTGTCGAGCTGGACTGATTCACTGAGAATGACTTGAGAATAACAAGGTAGCCACACTGTCAAGCAAACCATGATTTATCACTTATTTTACTCTAAATGTGACCATAATTTACAAATGAACATCGTACTGAGTGAAAGAAACATTGGTTAACCATCACATCAGTCAGGTTTCAGTACTAAAGATGAAAAGTCAGTCAGAGCATTTCCATAGAGAGCCACTTTGCATCAGCAGCACCATGCTCCAGTGCTCTGGGAGAGTTTATAGTCCTGAGAGTTGAACACTGGATGACTGACAGCTGTCCTTCATGACAACAGAAGCCACAGAAATCCTCCTCATCAAAAACATGACTTTGATCTCCGTCCTCATCTGGACTCTCCTCTGCTGCTGCTTCACAGGTAAAGTCCAGAGAATCAAACTCCTCTCCTCTATGAACATCCGTCCCTCTGAAATGAAGCCCACAAAACCATGACGCTGCTTTATGTTTTGTGTCTGTATCCTCAGAGTCCAGAGGCCAGGTCACAGTGACTCAGCCTGGAGCAGTGAGCTCTGCTGTGGGAGGCTCCGTCACCATCAACTGTAGGACCAGTCAGAATGTTTACTTTGGAGTACATACCATGAATTAGCCTGGTACCAACAGAGAGATGGAGAAACTCCTAAACTGCTCATTTACTATGCTAGCACTCGACCATCAGGGATTCCAGCTCGTTTTACAGGCAGTGGATCAAACTCTGACTTCACTCTGACCATCAGTGGAGTTCAGACTGAAGATGCAGCCACTACTGTCAGAGTTTTCACAACATCAACAGTCTGTATGTGTTCACACAGTGAAAAGCGTCAGACAAAAACCTCCTCAGTCAGACTGAACTGAAACTGAACTGACTGCTGCAGCTGGAAGCTACTGCAGAGACTGACACACTTCACTGAGGACACACACACACACACACACACACACACACACACACACACACACACACACACCACTTTAAGGTAACATTAGATGGCAGTGGTGACCATTATTGCCATGAGAATCATCAGAGAGGCCTAAAGACTTATCACATTATGCAGATGACACGGCTTTGTATTTTCAATCTATAAAATGTAAGACACAATTAAAATACAGCATAAACATTCATGGCTATAAATGCCATACTAGCCTTTACACTGATGCTCAAATATTAATTCAACTCATCCCAATGCAACACATCATCATGCTAAATATCTATTTCCATCATGAAAGTGTGTATGAGGACTAAATGCAAAACCATTACAAAGTATGTCTAAAAATCCATCACACCCATGTACCAATTGAGGAAAACACAATAATGACTGTCACAAGCAACCGTTTTAACAGCTGAACGATCAGAGAGCACAAGGTGAGTGAAGATATGGGAAACAGCACATTGAGACAACATATTGCAATGTGCAGGATATCAGAAATGATGGTTGTTTTGTTGTTTTGCGAAACAGAAATCAAAGGACAAAAAATCCAAATCTAAAAATCAACATCAGCATTGTTTCTCACTCTGTTCCTGAAATTAAAATGACCAAAACACACAGCCTTACTAGGATCACTAACTCAGTTAAAATATAAAATCAGTGGGGGAAGTAGGGTAATTTCTCCATATGACCCAATACAATCAGACTTTTTTTACAGTGTGCTGCCGCTCGCTGAATGTTAGAAAGAATGTAGGTTTAAGACGCTTTGTCTGCTCAGTAACCATGATAACAGATAGGCATCACTGATGAACCGTCACAGCAGTCACAGGTTTCAGGACTAAAGATAAAAAGTTAAACTTGGTATTTTGTTCCTCTGACGTATTAATGTTTAATCAGAAAACTACAAATGATGAACTTTAAAGTTTAAAGATGTATTACCTAATATGAAAATGTCAGGTTTACATGAAACAGAAAAGACTTTGAAGATGTTTATTTGTCACTTCATTCAAAATTAAATGTAAAACCTTTTAAAAATACTCAAACTTCAATCAGAGCATTTAGAGAGCCATAGACCCTCAGAGTCCAGAGGCCAGGTCACAGTAACTCAGCCTGGAGCAGTGAGCTCTGCTGTGGGAGGCTCCATCACCATCAACTGTAGGACCAGTCAGAATGTTCATGTTTGGAACAATTATCACCGTTTAGCCTGGTACCAACAGAGATGGAGAAACTCCTAAACTGCTCATTTACCGTGCTAGCACTCGACCATCAGGGATTCCAGCTCGTTTACAGGCAGTGGATCAAACTCTGACTTCACTCTGACCATCAGTGGAGTTCAGACTGAAGATGCAGCAGTTTACTACTGTCAGAGTTTCACTACATCAACAGTCAGGACACACAGTGAAAAAGCGTCGACAAAAACCTCCTCAGTCAGACTGAACAGAAACTGAACTGACTGCTGCAGCTGGAAGCTACTGCAGAGACTGATACACTTCACTGAGGACACACACACACACACACACACACACACACACACACACACACACACACCACTTTAGGGCAACATTAGATGGCAGTAGTGACCATTATTGCCATGAGAATCAGGAGAGAGATATAAAGAGTTATCACGTTATGCAGATGACACCCTGCTTTATATTTCTAATCCTGAACATCATTTTTATTATTTAGATATTTTATTCAGATTTTTGAATCAATTTTAGGTCCAAATCAAGAACATATGAACATAACACATGGATAATAACAGATAAGGTGATTCTTGATTCACCATTGAAATACTCAGCATGTGTATTGTACCAAAGTTAATTTATATAAATCAAACTGGATCGACTATAGAAGAATATCTACAGTCTTAAAACCATTAAAAAGTCATTTGGGAAAATGGACTTGTTACTGTGCATTAATCTGACTAATGTTCCAATATATATATATGTCAAAGAAAGGAAGTCAAAAGACATGTCACTTTTATAACATACATGATGAAATCTTTATTGTTGTAAAATGTTGAAACCATCAACAAGCAAGAAGACGTTAATGTTGAAACATGTCAAGAGAGAGAGAGAAGAGAGAGAAACAGAGAGAGAGAGAGAGAGAGAGAGAGAGAGAGAGAGAGCAGTAGCAGAGTAAAACCAGTATCAGAGTCCCAGTGAGTCAGGTCAGGACTGGGAACACTGGTCTCTCCTCAGTGTCTGTGAGAGTGAAGTCTGGGAGCCCTGGGTGGCCTCACAGGTCACAGAGTCCACCTTCCTCCACTGGTCTGCATCGAGCCTCAGGGTGCTGCTCCAGCTGTAGAGGCCGCCCCTCCAGCACCACGGGCTCCTGCTCTCCTCCCAGCTGATGCTGCTGCTGTCCACCTTCCAGGCCAGACTCCAGTCTGAGGGGAAGCCCTTGTTGGCCAGACACATGAGCGTGGCCTTCCCCTGCTGCAGCTGCTCACTGGAGGGAGGCAGCACCGTCAGGGTGGGGGCGGTATCACCTAGAGACACCAATCAGATTAGAGGACAGCTGTCAATCAAGCAGCAGACACTTGGACACCTTTACTGTGTGAGAGTTGATTTTGTCCTTTAAGGAGTTTCTGTCAGATGATTTTTCTGCTCCACCAGTCACTCACTCACACATTGTTTCACTTCCTTCAAGAAGCCTCTCATGCATATCAGCACAGAGAGAATCATCCTACAGAATGAGCTGAAATATATCAAACTACACTGGTAATAAAACATCAAAAACTTTCTCATCAAAATCATCCAAAACCTGAACTATACATGACTTTAAAGTTTTTAGTGGAAACATGAACAAATACAGAAAATGATCTGACGACAATCAAATGTTCTTCATGTGAATTTCAATCATCTTTTCCAAACTGTTCAAAACATTTTCAAACTTTAAAACAATTTGTGACACAATGAAGAGATTTGTCACATTTTCTGATCCCATCTTTATCTTCACTCTGTTCAGTTTTACTTGAATAATGGATTCTGAATTTGTCTAAAAAAAATTAGAAATGAATCTTGTCAAACATTCTAAAATCTTTTCTTCACTTCCAGCTGTTTAAATTTCAGTTTGACAGGAATGTAAAGACATGTTTAGTAAAGCTGCTCTGAGTTATCCTCCATGATAAAGGAGGAGAAATAATAACATGAAAACTAAAAGTGTTCAAATTAAAACAAGATATTTTTATCTGCCTCAAACATCCAAAAACTGAAATTTAAACATTACTTTACAATATTATATTTAGTATTTGAGCAGAAACTTACTTCCAACATTCAGTCTGGTTCCTCCACCAAAAGTCCACCACAGTGATACAAACTCATTGAGTCGCCGCAAAAACCTCACCTGAGAGACACGGCTCTCTGACTTTGACACAAACAAACTCAACATCAACAGTTCCTGTTTTAAAAGAATGAACTATTTCATATTATATTGATCAAACAGTGCCACAGTTGTTCAGAATTAGTCCCATTTTGACAGATATAAGTTTACATCTGTCTAAAAGTCAAAGTGGATTTGTTCTCACATTAAATGAAACAAGACAGAAGACGTTCTTAAAGAAAATGTATCTACAGTCATCAGACCAAATCCAGCTTAAAATGATGACTGACTGTTAATCAATACTCTGATAAAGTGATTGATCCATTGAGAAACAGCATGATCAGAGTAATCCAAGTCCCTGTTGAGTCAGTCAGAGCATTTCCATAGGAGCCACTTTGCATCAGCAGCACCATGCTCCAGTGCTCTGGGAGAGTTTATAGTCCTGAGAGTTGAACACTGGATGACTGACAGCTGTCCTTCATGACAACAGAAGCCACAGAAATCCTCCTCATCAAAAACATGACTTTGATCTCCGTCCTCATCTGGACTCTCCTCTGCTGCTGCTTCACAGGTAAAGTCCAGAGAATCAAACTCCTCTCCTCTATGAACATCCGTCCTCTGAAATGAAGCCCACAAAACCATGACGCTGCTTTATGTTTTTGTGTCTGTATCCTCAGAGTCCAGAGGCCAGGTCACAGTGACTCAGCCTGGAGCAGTGAGCTCTGCTGGGAGGCCCGTCACCATCAACTGCAGGATCAGTCAGAATGTATATAATGGAAACTTTAGCCTGGTACCAACAGAGAGATGGAGAAACTCCTAAACTGCTTATTACAGTGCTAGCACTCGACCATCAGGGATTCCAGCTCGTTTTACAGGCAGTGGATCAAACTCTGACTTCACTCTGACCATCAGTGGACTTCAGACTGAAGATGCAGCAGTTTACTACTGTCAGAGTTTTCATGTCATCAACAGTCTGTATGTGTTCACACAGTGAAAAGTCAGACAAAACCTCCTCAGTCAGACTGAACAGAAACTGAACTGACTGCTGCAGCTGGAAGCTACTGCAGAGACTGATACACTTCACTGAGGACACACACACACACACACACACACACACACACAGACTTGGTCATGACCTTTGACCTCAGCTTCAAACTGAATCACAGCTGTTTCAAATATATCCAGTTAAGATAAAACATGAAGACACAGATCAGCATCAGAAACCTTCATGATCAAAGATGGACCAAAAACAAAACACTTGGAGGTTTTCAGACTTTGTTGGACTGAATGTATCACATTCAACAACGTTTGAGTGTTTGAGACACTCAAAAAGTCAGCAAAACATTGAAGCCATTTATATATATATATATATATATATTTTGTCTGTTTGTAAGGAATACAATTTGAGAAAATAAGATTCTACTAAAAGAACCAAACTGATAGGTAACACAGATAAAGCTGTGTGTGAATGTTTGAGTGGTTGAGGAGTACTAAATGTTAAAAAGTGGAAGATGGTGATCTTGATGAGAGAGGACTCAGTTATGACAACAATGCTGGCTGGAAAAATTTCTGACGGAAGTTTTCAGTGTTCAAGCCACAGTGAAAAAAACAACAACTTCACTTTAGGAAGATTTGTTGCTTCCTGTCTTTGAGTATCAGGATCCTCCAAACACAGCAGCAGGGGTGACATGCCTAACATCGTCATCTTCTCCCAGTACTGCCTGTGAATGTGTACAACCCCTTCATGAAGTACTGCTGGGAGACATGTGGTAAGAGGCTCACACAGTCAGCAGAGTCCTGGACAGCATTTCCTCTCCTGGTCTGTCGGCATGTCCCTGCCTCTGATGAAGGCAGAGTGTGTTCAGTGGAGGCTTGTCCACTGCCATCACACTCTATAATGACTCCTCTGTGCAGAGAGAGGACACTCACTCTGTGACAGTTCATGCTTTGGATACGGACATTAATACATAACTAGCACTGACTCGTTCTCTGAATAAGAATGCACATTTATTACACCAGTTATCAGACAGAGTTATATTCATATTTTCTTTTATTTTTGTATTTTTCTTGGATATTTTGCATGACAGACAACTGAAGTGAAACAGTGAAACTCTGAAGTATCAGTGATTCTTATCAAGTATTCTTCATTTGGCACACGGCCCGACAAATGACTGTAACAGAACTCTTTAAAGGTGAGAAACAGGTTTGACAATCATCCATCTCTGTTCAGAACAGACGTCCCTCCCTTCATGAGCGCTGGTCAGGAAACAGAACAGAGGAAGCAGCTCGGTCTTTTCACCACACGTCTTCATCAAAACAAGATGGAAAAACTATTTTGTTTCTTCTCTTCTGTCAAGTTTCATCATCAGGTAAGATCACATTTTAAATCTTTACTGTTAGATCTTTGTATTTTCCTTGTGCATGGCTCAACAACAAACTCTGGTTTAGTTTCACTTTGACCTTTGAACTGAATCTCACTGAAATACATGATGATGTATTTATACTGAATATATAAACCTTGTTTGTCCTGCAGTGAAACACTCTCTGACGATTTCATAACTGATCTTCTGGAGTCACAAACTTCCCAGAGTTTGTGGCAACTGGAGTCTTTAATGACATTCTGATGGTTTACTGTGACAGCAACACAAAGAAACTAGAACCAAAAATAAATTGATGAAAGTGTTATCAATACTTGATCCTCATCAGTATGAGTACTATAATCATCAGTGTGCTGAGATCCATCCAAACCTCTACAAAGTCATAATTTCTAATTTAGCACGCCTCAACCAAAGTGGAGGTAAAGTATTTCTTCATGTTGTGTTTGACTTTTCCGCTAAAATGTTTCACTTCCTTTTATTGTTGTTTGTCAAACAGATTTAGCTTCTATTCTGAACATGTACTCATGTGCTCACATGTGCACTTTACTTAGACATCTGCAAGATATTTAGAGCTGAGACTGCAGGTGTCACACAGGTGTGACTTTGATTAAGAGACTGATGTGAACAGAATGCAAGAAGACATTCTCACTTTGAATACTGACATTGAAGTCATCTGTCAATTCATAGAACATTAGCTACTGTCTTTCACTGGAAAGTTCATCTGTACATCAAACTTATTTACAGAGTGTTTCTGTCTCTGTCTCTCTCTCAGGTGTCCACATTTTACAGGAGATGTTGGGTTGTGAGTGGGATGATGAGACTGGAGAGGTTCATAGTTTTATACAGTTTGGTTATGATGGAGAAGACTTCATATCATTGGATCTGAAGACAGAGACATGGATTGCTCTGAAACCACAGGCTGTCACCACCAAACAGATATGGGATACTGACAAAGCTGTAGACTACCTTAAGAAGTATTTACAGAAGTTTGTCCTGACATACTGAAGAACATTTTGACCTATGGCAGCATCCTTCTGCGGAGAACAGGTAGGATCACATGACCTGAAGTGTCATTGTATCATCACCCAGTCAGTCTGATATGAACTTGTTTTTGGCTGTTTGTTTTGTAGTGGTCAGATTTGAGTTAGTCCTAAACAATCAGTACAGACTGACATTTCTGGATGCTGAACATTGACACTGTGATCTTTCTCTGTCTGCAGAGCCTCAGTGTCTCTCCTCCAGAAGACTCCCTCCTCTCCAGTCACCTGCCATGCTACAGGTTTCCTACCTGACAGAGCCATGATGTTCTGGAGGAAAGATGGAGAGGAGTTTCATGAGGACGTGGACCACGGAGAGATCCTCCCCAACCATGATGGAACCTTCCAGATGAGCGTCGACCTGAACCTTTCATCAGTCACACCTGAAGACTGGAGGAGGTACGACTGTGTGTTTCATCTCTCTGTGTAGAGCGACATCGTCACCAGACTGGACAAAGCAGTGATCAGAAGCAACTCATGTAAGACTGTGACCCAACACGTACTGTAAGAAGTTTTTGAGACACAGATATCATTGATTATACTGAATTACCTCAAAATCAATGTTAGTTCACAGCATCAAACCATCGTGAGTGTATGAATAAATCATTGAATTAATGTAATTCTGTTCAACACTGCTCTATCTGTACTGATTTTTTTATCCAGGGGATGATCCCATTGACATGACCGTCCCCATCACTGCTGCAGTGCTTGTTCTTGCTGTCGTCCTCATCGCTGTCACTGGATTCATCATTTACAAAAGAAGAAAGGTGAGTGTAACTGCTAAGCCTCAAACTTTAAGCAGCTGTGGGCTGCACAGAGGGGTGAAGAGTGATTGACGTGCTAGTTTAACTTTACTGTGGCCACTTGAGTAGGTTCTAGAAACAAAGACACGTGAGAGTCCAACTTGTCTTGTTTGTTTGTGAAACGTGTCAGTCATGATAATATGACTATACCATGATGATGTGGGAGAAGTGATGAGAAAAGAAAGAAAGTAAGGACTAAACAGAAGGAACAGAAGTTTGAGTGAGTAGAAGAGAGGATCATATTTACTGACAACTGGAACTGAAATGATTTCTCTTTGATTTCAGCCTCACGTCCTCCATCTTGTAAGTCAAACTTTTATTTGATTTCAGCTGATCTGACTCACACTATGCTGCAGATTAAAAAGTGTTTCACATTATTGTGCAGATGAACTTTTAAAGACTGTTTCCTGTATTTAATGTTTCTCAAAGTTCAGTGCAGGATGAGTGAACTTTACACAGTTTAACAGTTTGTTTCTGATCTTACAGCTGCTGACAACATTGAGCTCTCTGAGAAACTGAATCCAGAGACCTGAATGACAAACACACTCAGTGAGTCTCCTCATGTGTCACATTATGCAGCTTTACAGAACTAAAAACACAAAACAAAACTGGAAGATGGCTTTCTATTATAAAAGTGAAGAAGTTATGATTTATGTGCTTATCTGATTTTCAAATGTGTCTGTTTATATTGTCATTAATACTGATTCTCTTTATTTGATGGTTTGAGAATAACTGCATGAATTACTGTAAACATGTAGACTGCATACAGTTCTTTAAATCAGCTCTTGTGATGGATCATTGAAACTATGTTCTTTTGTTTGGTAAGACAGATCAGGGGACATAATTCATGCAAAGTTCCTCATACCACACACTAACTAGTGTGCACTGATAAGACTAGTGGAACCAGACAGACAGTGATGGTGGTTGGATCACTGAGCGGGTCATGACATTCACATGAAGTCCCTTATAAAGTCAGTAGGGTCAGTCAGTGTAGTTCATCCTGAGCAGATACGATGTAAATATAATGCTAATAATATAAGGCTGGCTCATACTGCAGATGCTGTTTGTTTGGTGAATGAAGGATTTAAAGGCAGCTTAAATACTGAACATGAATTAACATGATTTCATAGGAATGCTCATCCAACTTTTGTCACATGTTACTGTGTATTAATGAACATAAATGAATCCAAATCAAATGTGTTGTTCTTTCTTTTTGTGCTGATGTTTCACTGCACAATAAAATCCACAACTCTCAAACATCTGGCTTTTTCTAAGTCCACACACTCATCTGTGACTGTAGATCCAGTTCTATGAATCAGTGTCAGTGTTAGATGTGTTGATGTTGACTTTTTGCCAAACTTTCTAATCATTGGTGTTGGAGCTCTACGAGGAAGTGATGTGTATTAAAAGTAAAAGCAGTCAAGCAGGTTTATTAATTATTTAATTATTAATTATTTTATTGTTTTGTTTTTTTTTTACTTTGAGACTGACGTGCAAATTAAAAGAACAGGAAGTAGAATAAACTAAAAGAGTTGACTGTGTGTATCTTGGTCACTGTAACTGCTCTTTGTCACAGTGTACAAGGGGAAATTTACTGAGGTACAAGTGAGCCAGATCTTTAAAATCCATAGTTCAGGGATTATAAAGAAAAGATTTCAAAGTAATCATTATCTGACAAACGACTGCTGTGTTCCTGCAAACATTATGACTTGTAAAGCATTTTATAGTCACTGATTTTGGTAAGGCGAGGAACGGCATCATATCCACTCAGTGTGTCACATGACCTGATGGGCTTTAGACTTTAGCAGCAGACAAGCTCAGACAAAGAGCTTTAGTGGAGAGACAAATGGAAAGACATTTTACAGTATTATTAATAATAATTATTATTATTAGAAATTATTATTTGTTACAGAACTAAGTACAATCAGCCAAACCCAAAACAGGAAAATATTAGAATTTAGTAAATTAAAGTACTATGAATGGTCCAAATCTTTTGATTAAACAGAAATAAATAAGTCGGAGCACCAGCCAAATGTTAGAAAGTGGAAGATGTGATGGTGATCTTGATGTCAGGGAGGACTCAGTTATGACAACAATGCTGGCTGGGAATTCCTGACTGGAAAACATCTTCCTGCTTCTTTGTGATTCTGCTGCAGAGACGTTCATCGCAGTTACCAGCTTCAAAAATCAGAAATGAATGGCACCTCAGATCAGAGCCCACACGAATGTTTCACAGAGTTCAAGTCACCATCAAGTGTTCAGAGGAGACTGCATGAATCAGGCCTTCATGGTCGAATGAGACTGGACTTTAACAGTGTGACACTGTCTGATCCTTCCAACAGACAAGAGTCATCACTCCTGTTGCTAGAGCTTTGTCACTTGCACATGAACAAATATCATTTTGCTGAATCGACTGATTCTGTCATTACTTTTGGGAGGACAGTCTCGTCTTACACAGTGACAGAGTTTTGAACAAGTGAGGCAGATCCAAAGACGTTCAGTCAAATATTTTCTTGCTCTTGCATGAATCAAGTCAGAGGTTCATGTTGAAGGTGAGAGAAATGAAATCATGAATGTTGTGTGCACAGCCGACGTCATGTCAACTGTAGTAAGTAACTTTTAGTTACCCTGTCAGGTATGTGTACCAGCATCCAGATGAAGTCTAAAATAGAACAGTGGACGGACTGCATGCTGAGTCAGGCCAGCATGGCGCATGATAAACTGTGTGGAAAACAGGAGGATCCAGAAGTCAGACATTTAATGAAAACATTCACCTCTTTGAACCAGGAGACAGTTTGAGGCCAAGATCACTCACCTGAACCAGCTCTGTGTTGTACCCACACGTCTTCATCAAAACAAGATGAAAAAACTATTTTTGTTGCTTCTCTTCTGTCAAGTTTCATCATCAGGTAAGATCACATTTTAAATCTTTACTGTTAGATCTTTGTATTTTCCTTGTGCATGGCTCAACAACAAACTCTGGTTTAGTTTCACTTTGACCTTTGAACTGAATCTCACTGAAATACATGATGATGTGTATTTATACTGAATATATAAACCTTATTTGTCCTGCAGTGAAACACTCTCTGACGTATTTCAGAATGCATCTTCTGGAGTCACAAACTTCCCAGAGTTTGTGGCAACTCAAGGTTAAAGAAAACCTGATGTGTGTCTGTGACAGCAACAAAAAGGAAATAGAACCAAAAATAACTGGATAAAATGTTATTAGCACTTGATCCTCAGGTTTGAGCAGTACATTCAAGAGTGTGTTGAGAATCAGCCAAACCTCTACAAAGCCCTGATTTATTATTTGAAGCAGGACTTAAACCAAAGTGGAGGTAAAGTATTTCTTCATGTTGTGTTTGACTTTTCCCGCTAAAATGTTTCACTTCCTTTTATTGTTGTTTGTCAAACAGATTTAGCTTCTATTCTGAATATGTACTCATGTGCTCACATGTGCACTTTACAGACATCTGCAAGATATTTAGAGCTGAGACTGCAGGTGTCACACAGGTGTGACTTTGATTAAGAGACTGATGTGAACAGAATGCAAGAAGACATTCTCACTTTGAATACTGACATTGAAGTCATCTGTCAATTCATAGAACATTAGCTACTGTCTTTCACTGGAAAGTTCATCTGTACATCAAACTTATTTACAGAGTGTCTCTGTCTCTGTCTCTCTCAGGTGTCCACATTTTACAGATGATGAGTGGTTGTGAGTGGGATGATGAGACTGGAGAGGTCGTGGTTTTAATCAATATGGTTATGATGGAGAAGACTTCATATCATTTGACCGAAGACATTAACATGGATTGCTCTGAAACCACAGGCTGTCATCACCAAACAGAGATGGGATGATGACAAAGGTAGAATAGAACAAAATAAGAAGTATCTCACACAGATTTGTCCTGACATACTGAAGAACATTTTGACCTATGGCAGCATCCTTCAGGAGAACAGGTAGGATCACATGACCTGAAGTGTCATTGTATCATCACTCCAGTCAGTCTGATATGAACTTGTTTTTGGCTGTTTGTTTGTAGTGGTCAGATTTGAGTTAGTCCTAAACAATCAGTACAGACTGACATTTCTGGATGCTGAACATTGACACTGTGATCTTTCTCTGTCTGCAGAGCTTCCCTCAGTGTCTCTCCTCCAGAAGACTCCCTCCTCTCCAGTCACCTGCCATGCTACAGGTTTCTACCCTGACAGAGCCATGATGTTCTGGAGGAAAGATGGAGAGGAGTTTCATGAGGACGTGGACCACGGAGAGATCCTCCCCAACCATGATGGAACCTTCCAGATGAGCGTCGACCTGAACCTTTCATCAGTCACACCTGAAGACCGGAGGAGGTACGACTGTGTGTTTCATCTCTCTGGTGTAGACGCACATCGTCACCAGACTGACAAAGCAGTGATCAGAAGCAACCTGTAAGACTGTGACCCAACACGTACTGTAAGAAGTTTAGAGACACAGATATCATTGATTATACTGAATTACCTCAAAATCAATGTTAGTTCACAGCATCAAACCATGGAGTGTATGAATAAATCATTGAATTAATGTAATTCTGTTCCAACACTGCTCTATCTGTACTGATTTTTTTATCCAGGATGATCCCATTGACATGACCGTCCCCATCACTGCTGCAGTGCTTGTTCTTGCTGTCGTCCTCATCGCTGTCACTGGATTCATCATTTCAAAAAGAAGAAAGGTGAGTGTAACTGCTAAGCCTCAAACTTTAAGCAGCTGTGGGCTGCACAGAGGGTGAAGAGTGATTGACGCGCTAGTTTAACTTTACTGTGGCCACTTGAGTAGGTTCTAGAAACAAAAGACACGTGAGAGTCCAACTTGTCTTGTTTATTTGTGAACGCGGTCAGTCATGATAATATGACTATACCATGATGATGTGGGAGAGAAGTGATGAGAAAAGAAAGAAAGTAAGGACTAAACAGAAGGAACAGAAGTTTGAGTGAGTAGAAGAGAGGATCATATTTACTGACAACTGGAACTGAAATGATTTCTCTTTTGATTTCAGCCTCACGTCCTCCATCTTGTAAGTCAAACTTTTATTTGATTTCAGCTGATCTGACTCACACTTTATGCTGCAGATTAAAAAGTGTTTCACATTATTGTGCAGATGAACTTTTTAAAGACTGTTTCCTGTATTTAATGTTTCTAAAAGTTCAGTGCAGGATGAGTGAATTTTACACAGTTTAACAGTTTGTTTCTGATCTTACAGCTGCTGACAACAACATTGAGCTCTCTGAGAAACTGAATCCAGAGACCTGAATGACAAACACACTCAGCGAGTCTCCTCATCTGTCACATTACGTAACTTTTAGAACTGAAGAAAAATGGAAAGATGGCCAAGATGGCTTACACTAGTTGAGGTGACATGATCATGCACTTGATATATATATATATGTATGTATATATGAATATATATATTTGCCTTTATATTTAGTCATTTAGCTCTTATCCAAAGCAACTTAAAAAGGAAATG